>JBAMHV010000018.1:12939254-12953823 GCA_037177535.1 Pseudomugil gertrudae
GCAATCTGATTGCATTAGATGTTATTCCTTCTGGGTATTCCCTGTCCTCCACCCCCACTTTGAAAGATATCCCTCATTGTTTGCGTGGAGAAACATATTGCCTCTTTGTGACATTTGTTTCTCTTGCTTTATTGTATTCACAGCAGAATGAAGCACTGTTTTATTGTAAGCATTTTGTGAAATGGGCATGCCTGCTTTATGGCTTTTCCACCTGAGAAGTGAATAACGTTAAAAGCTGCAATTGCTGTCAAGCCTTGACTGGCTGTGCTAATTACTATTATCTGAGACGCAAGTCTCGGGGTACTTCAGGGATATTACGAACATGCGACAGGGACACTAATAGACCTTCGAAATGTCTTTCCTTATTGTGCGGATGCTCTGGGTGGTTGTGCAGAAAAGCAATAAAGGCTGAAAAATGAAGTTGCACTCTAGATTTACTAACAGTCATAGGAGGTTTTGTCCTCCACTCATCTCTCCACACTTCCCCGTCTCTCCATCTTCCGTCTTTCACAGAACCTGCTCTGAGTGCCACCTTTTCAAGTGAGGTAAAATGATTATAGTAATGGATGCCCCCACCTCCCCCTTCTTTCATTCCAGCTTCCACTCACTCTCCTTCACAGTCACTACTCTGTACATTCTGTTCTGTACATTAGTGTAGCCTCAGGCATGCCCCCCCCACCTCACTCTCTGCAGCTTAATGCAATCACACCACTAGTATACAGTAAGTGCACTGTTAGAGAGTAAGAGACAATGAGAAGTGGGATGAGAGAGAAGGAGTGGTACAGGTGGGTGGCAGCTGACAAGAACGATCATATTATGGGATAATTACCTGAAAGCAGGATGGAGATGTCATGCAAATTAAATCATCTTTCAAGGCACAAATGTCATCTGTGTGATCGTGGAAGTACTAATTTCTTGTTGTCTCTGATTTAGATAGCTTTCATTGTATGAAATGGTTTAGAGCACAACTTGCAGTACAATTTACAGATGTTAGCTTTGGGCTTTCTTTAATAGCTGCTTGGTTAGTATAAAATGGTACTTTCATTTCTCTTCACATTTGCATAAGGACGGTCCAGAATGAATTATTCTGAATTTGAATGAATTCATAAACACATTATTGTGCAAATAAATAAAAGTTTGGAAAAAGAAAGGAACTTATAATAATTTATTTATATAGAAGAAAAAATGTAAAATTTGATCAATTTGCAATAAATAGATAAAGGTAGAAATAGGTTAATTGAAAATTAAGATAATTAACAAATGTATAAACAAATAAATACATACATACATGGAAAATGCAACCAGATGTAATAGTTTATTAACTTTTATTTGGGAAAAAAATTTCTAATGCATTTATATGTGATCTGTGTTTTTAAAAATAGATCTAAATTGACCCAAGAGATGAAAGTGAATGGTCCCTCAGCTCATGTATGGCATTGGTCCTCTCAGCTATTTTTATAGATTGTGCTGAATACCTGGGTGTTCTGAAATAGTCAGGAGCTCATGATGACAAACCCTTTTACTCGCTTGAGCTCAGTTCAGCAGCTTCAGCTTTTAGTGAGATGAATGGGGATGGCCTTTGTGGTGCCTGGGAAGTCCTTATACTGAGACTATAGAGAGTTTATTGCTTTTACAACTAGTCTGTATGATAAAGTGCTATCTTTCCACCACCCACTCTCCCACACATTGTTTTTTATCCATATCGCACTGTTATGCGTGTGCTACTCTGGCTCTAAGGCTAGTTGCCCTTATCATTCTCTTCTTCTTTGTCTCTTTTATCAACTTTACTTATTTTTCTCCCATTTATTGTGCTATGTATCATTACCCCAGCTTCTCGCTCGTTCGCTCGCTCCCTCTCTCCGGTCTCTTCCTCGCGCACTCATTATCTTTGTTTCTCTCCTGTTCTAATTGTAAAAGCCCATCTATTCTCCCTTATGAGTGTACACAAAGATGTCCGTTTCAAACGTTGTTATACACGCCTTCATATATCCATGCATCTTTTACGTTGCCATGGTTGTTCAGTGAGGTCATCCACCAGTGGGCAGTCCCGAGTTCAGTGGTCACTTGCACGTTGGTGGCTGTTGCGGACACACTCGCACAGCATCTCTGTAACTACTCCTGCCGTGTCTAGAGTTGTTGACGTTGTTCTGCTCAACTTCTTTTTCTGTGTCTTCTTTAGGTGCTAATTATTTAGCTGTTTCTGTGTTGTCTTCCCCTCTGGTCTGTTCATGTTGCTGGTTTAGTTTCAGCTATATAACTCAACACTGCCCCTGCCAGTGGTATTGTTCTGTTTTCTGCATCGTGTGATGTGTAGCTAAGCCCTTTGAGAAAAAATTGTGCCTGTATCAGAGATGGACAAGACTGTCTGTCTGCGAAGAGCATGAATAGACTTTAACAGCAACGGGGTCAACACCAGTGGCCATTTTTAGCCATTTTATGTTGATTTTTCTCTCAAGCGTGACTGATTTATTCTAATAGAAAAAGGCTTTTGCAAGTTTTTACAGTGCTATTGATGTGCTGCTGGTATGATGTCTGAGCAGTTACTCTAGTTGTGAGGCTTACCTTGAGAAGAAAATAGTCTGGGATGTGAAATGCCTCTTGTTCCAACCAGAACTGCATTAACAGCAGCATTAATAGTTCAAGCTTATCTTTTGTAGAGATCACTTGTGGCAAAACATCAAGGAAAACAAAAGATTTCTTTGAAAACAGGTTTTTCTGTGGGTTTACCACTGACAGTGTAAACAAGTCAGATGATAATTTATTGCCCAGTATGCTGATGTTTATAATACATGAAAAAAAAGTTGGGATAGTCTGTATGGAAATGCTGACTGTAGCATGCTTACTGGAATATCCAGTACTTTATAGGGAGGTGGAGGCTATTTGTCCTTTATACTACCCAGTTTTCCTTCACTAGGGCCTTGAGCTCAGGTTCCCGTGGTCTCCTGAATTTTAATCTTCCTGTTTGGAATTTTAATGGAATAATATGGGGTTATAGCAGTTTGACTGTATACAGATAATCTATCTGAGACCTAGTTAGACTCGCAGTGTATTAGCGATGGACAAATGGATTTTTCCTGTCTTTAAAGAGCACCATCTATTTACCATCACGAAACCAATGATTTCTAAGCATTGCTGATACAATGTTCAAATCAGTTTGATGTCAGTGATGTTTGGAGGATCAAATGATTCTTTGCACTTTTTGTCTGATTTTGAAACATTTGCTAAACAGAGTATGGTTAGTGTTGCGGTTTGGTGCTAAAATTCAAGAAATTAAATTGGAAATGTCTGAAATTGCTCAACACTACACAATAAAGCAGCGCTATAGAAATATGTTCACTTCCAGTTTGCTATTCCAGTAGCTGCTCTTGGTTTCAAATATTTTAGATGTTGGAAAATATTTGTTTAAGTGAATCTGTCAAGATATCTGTTTTAATATCTCTTCTCTGTTTCATTTTGTTCTTCAACAAAATGTCAGCATTTCGGCTTTGTCATCCGCTTTATGAGTTTTGGATGTTATTGAATCTTGCTTACCTGCATATATATATATATATATATATATATATATATATTCATATATACATATATATCTGATGCCACCTCTAAACTCAGCCACATCTTAGTGTAAATGGTCACTTTAGCAATTAATTATGCTCACTTTAAAACTAACTATTTACCTGTTTGATTTAGTTGAGATTCCATGCAGAGTTTTCTCATCACAGAAGAAATAACCTCTGAGCAGTTTAAAGACACTTGTCTATGTGTGTATACTGTAAGTGTGTGTTTGCATGTGTAGAAGTGTGAATGCGTTTGACAGGAGGATTACATAACAGGGATGCCTGCTGCTGCAGGTCACCAGACACATACTCACTCATGTAAATCATTACAAATACCAGCATGTGTCATAGCTGCATGTATGCACACATGCACGTACACACAGACACACACAGGCACAAACCCTGTATTCACTTAGTCATATTGCTCTGTCTTTATCTGGTTTATTTAGGCTGATTAAAGTATTTTTATATATGTGATGTAATCCTTTCTGATAAAATGGTTAGCTTTTTTCTGTTTGTTTTTCTTGTTACACTCAGCTGGTTGATATTTTTGGTACTTGCATCAAGTAGTACGTGTCAGAGTAACAGAAAAGGGGGAGGGGGAGGCTTGTTTTACTTTGTATTTTTTTATTTTTTGTTTTAGGAAAATTTTGAATTTCTCTCTGGGATTAATAAAGTATTTTTCATTTTACTAAGGCAAACTTGTGTATATTATATTGCTGATGGAAACTAGCCATTAACTAAATCTGTTGCAATGTTTCTTTTTACTAAATTTGATTCATGCATTAAGCAAGTAGTCCCTTTTGGAATTAAGCTGAAGCATAACTCCAAACGTGGCAATATTTCATGATAATATTAATTAGTTCAAACTACTAGCTGTAGTTTTGCAAAAAGCTTTAATAAAGAGATTTTTAACCCCGGGGCTACTGCTCATGCTTGACTCTCAAGCGCCACCTAGAGGACCGCGAAATGCTTTTGTACTTGTGGGATAACTTTTAAACTCGGTACAATAATATTAGAAATATTACTAATATCCACAAGAGGCTTAGATGCAATGCAGCTTCCCACTACTTGGGATGTGTCAGTTAGTTGTTCAACATACTCCAATGAGCAGAAGAAGACAGTCAGCTAGTCGTTAGCCTGTAGTAAAAGCAGCATAAATATTGCGCAAAAACAACCCAACTCATTACGTCTGCTTTTTAAACAAGGCAGAGCCGAAAAGTGTGTATGAAGTGTTAGATAACACTAGCTAATGTTAGCTAATGCTGTCCCAGCAGTTCTGCAGGGTTTACACTGAAACAGCGTCTAGAAAAAAAGATGGTGGAATTATTAATGCACAAGAACAAATTAACTGTTCAATTTAGTATTAGTATTTTAGTATTTAGATTTAAACATCTAAATTAAATGTAAATTTTAATATTTTTGTAAAAAATTTGATCTAATTTGAACCTTTTCAAAAAGGTGCAAGGGGGGTTATTTATGTATTTTATAAGCACTGTTTACTCACCAGATTTAGTGTTTGTCATGTTTATAAGCCCAAATTGAGCTTTTAAATGTGTTGTAGCTTGATTTTGCTCCATGAATAATTTTTTGAGCACCATATTGTAAGTGTAATTTCACATACATGTGATATATAGGATACATGTCTTTTCATTATGTCATATTAAACAAGTTTTTAACTTGTCAAACTGTAAGTGGATTTGGTATCGTTACTAAATACAAACAAGTGAGATCAATAAAACCAGTGCAGTTTAAATGTTTGGGCCATGGACCAGTTTGTACTGGAGAAGTTGGACCTCAGGGTAAAAAAGGTTCAGAACTTGTACTCTTATTACACCAAATCAACAGTATTGTGATACACTAGCTGGGTTACAGCATGGAAAATAGCAGACTAAAACACTGTGAAGATGGATCCAAGCTGCTGTTCAGAACATATAATTTACAGCTGTGCAGGAAGACATAGCTCATCACTGAAGAAATGTGTAGTAAAATATGTTATGCAGTACAATATGGGAAGAAAAGTGTATTGTTAAAAAAAGTTTTTTCATTGACATACAAAAAGGAAAAAAAAGGACAATGTTAGGAGGCAGATTTTCGCTCTCATGTTGTATAAGGTGCAGAAAATACAGATATTACAGATAGAAACAGAAAAAAATGACCATTTCAGTGACAAATCCAGACGTTGTATTAATGTAACAATGTGCTACATATTTACCACTACAGCACACACAATCATGTGTTCTGTCTTGTGAAACATTAACTTCTGATGCAACTCTCAAATAATTCTGTACAACAAAATTACTACTGCACAAGTAAACCCAGGAATTACTGAGTTGGTTTTACTTTCTGTCCTGGCAGGTTGAGTCAGTTTCATCTTTTCACATGATCTCATTGTCTCAAAGTGATCACGTGAGAGTTTGTTAAGGAAACTACAGAGTGAGACAGCGTCAGAAAATTCCTCTAAAGCGAATATAGGCAACAACAGTTGCATCTTTTTTGCTGTGGGACTTCTATGGTACCTTTTTTGGCATATCTTGCTTCCTGATTGTTCTATTTCCAGTCCTGGTTTCAGACAGAGTGAGACCATACCAGACTTTCCAGACCTGACTGTGGGAAAACTGGCAGAATTCTCTTTCTGCATATTTGTGGTAGGTTTCTTGGCACTGAATGAATTTGGGACTGGTGAGGTGGATAACATTGAAAAACATCAAACAATCAAGTGACTTAAACAAACAACTCTTATATAAACTTATAGTACATAAAGATGTACCTGTAACTCTACCTGTACTAATGAATCTACATCAATCCTTTACACAGAAATATTTGCTGGTCTGCAAAAGGGCACTCTGACATCCATGCACAAACAATCACATCAAATTTTAGACCATTTAACGTTTTTTTTTGCACAAGTAAAAACACACTGTACACACAAGGATGCCATGGATGATATGACAAGTCTGGAGGACACTTGGGTCCAGTTTGGGCACTGATTCTATTCTAAATGAAGCAGGAGTTTGTGAATTATTGAAACGCCTGTCCTCTTTTCTCAGCACTGTCTCCATCTCTTTCCCTCTTAAGAGGTCTTTTTTCTCTATCTGTTCCTCTTTCTCTCTCACACACACTCTTATCTTCTCTTACCCTTCCTTCTTTTTTCATTTATTCTTTTCTGTTTAATAAGCAGAAAGGAGGATCAGATTGATTTGTGAAGCAGTAGTTTAGTGTGTGTGTGTGTGTGTGCATGTGTGTGATTCGAGTGATGTTGGTTAATCCAGTGTTGTCCTTGGGGACAGATTTGGCCCATATTACAGCTTGCTATTACTGTGTCTGAAATCTCCCGTGCATTGAGACAGTCATTATTTACTGCTGCTCCTCATTCCAACTCCCTCACTAGCATTTTATTCATGCAGCTCCACCCAGCTCTGCAACAGCAAATGTAGAAGTGGTCAGGAAGTCCTGAGGCATTAAAACACATTAAACTTGCTACACAACTCACTTTCCTTTCATTTTAACAGACACTTGTATAAATTTAGTTTGTCTTTGTGAGATTAAAAAAGTCCCCGGTCTGAATAGAAGTGACAATGAAATATTTGCACATATACAAGCTTTGTGTGCAAGCCCTACTTCCCCTAGTCACTAAAGAGAAAACCCAGAGGTCAGGTTTGATGTTACCACACTATATACCACCCACTGGTACTAAGACATAGGAACTGGTGGGAAAATTCTTCTTTTTTTCTTCCTCACCACTATCATTTATCATCCAGAGCTTATCGCTGACAGCGACTCTGCTCTCTGCCTTTTCTCCTAGCCTGTCAAACACACACTTCCGCATAAATGTTCCAGATGGAGAATACTTGCAAGATTATTGGCCAGACCACAGATGTAGTTTGTGCTGGCATAGATGCAGTGTCACGTAACAGAGCTTGGTGCCAGTCCAGACCTGATTGTAGTGGATGGCTAATGCGGTGGAGACATCGGTCTCTATCCTGTTTCTGTGACAGGAGTTTATGAATGGTGCTCTGATAATAAACCCAAAAAGAGAGAATGAATGCTATGCTGAGCATGCCAGATGATCTACTTTGTTCTTTTGCTGTTGTTCAACCTGAAAGGAAAAGAAAGAAACAACTAAATGAATGGATATCAAGGAGGCTTGCATTCAAATGATGTACTTCATGTGGATTGTTTTCCTTTAAATTGAATCATTTATTTGAGTGGGACAATTCATATTAATGAACATCTATAGAAGAGGATTCAGAGATACAGGAGGAAAAGCAGCTCTTTAGAGGTCCAGGAGAATAAGAGTAGCTATGGATACACTTACTTTTTACTTTTCAATAATGATTATTGGTATTATTTATTATGACTGGCTATGACTGTTTAAAACAAGTGGATACATGTTCTGGTTGCATGACATTTTAAAGGTGCCCTTAATGGATAAGTTCATGATTCCTATACATTAACATACACCGCCTGGCTCCAGAGGAGAAGTACGCTTTGGTATTTTGTTGTATCCATAGTTTGATCTGGCATACATTTGCTGTGGCATTGTTTCTTATCTCTAAAATCCACTATTGCCATACTCCAACCATTCATTTAATGATCTTTGACCATATATTGTTTTCTGTTATGATTATTTTCTCACATACATAACCTAAGCTACACTCAGCTTCCCAAATATTGCATACTTTATGTAAACTTAAGCAAAATGCTAAAAAATATATGTAATTACTTGATGTTCATTAAAACAGATTGTTAGTAGAAATTTATATATTGGAATTTCCAGTCCATCACAGGACTGTGACTGTTTCTATTATTTGTGACTTTAGTTAGGTCAAGAAGTACACCTTTTTTAGTGATATGAATAATATAGTGGATCTATTTACTATAGTTCTATAGTAAATAACTTCTGACACCATCCAAATGCAGGGTGAAGTAAAAATGCCATTTACAAGACAAGATTGACTTTTCATCACGTGTCTACTTTTGTTCTCTCACTCTGTCTTTTTCTCCACCACTTTTTCCTCTGTCCTCTCTGCTCTTAAGTATTGATATTAGCTCTCGTCAGTCCAGTTATTTATGACTCCCCTCCCTGGTGTTTTTCCATTGGCTCTGACTCTACAGAACCAAAACAACTTTTCACTAACTCAAATCTGATCCACAGTTGCTCTTTTTTGAGCTGCATGGCAGTCTGCAGAGTAATAAACGGTTGCTTAGCTGATAAGCAAAAACAGTATGATCAGTTTTTATATGTGTGCATGTGTACAGCTTGTTTACTCTGTATTTGTTGACTTGTCTTTGTTTTCCTTTTTCTCTTTTATTCCCTCTCTACTCGAGTTGCGGCCAAACGCTCTTTCCCACAACCTTTGCAGACCTGTGTATATATGTGTGTAATTCTGAACAGAAGTCTTAAAAAAAGAGACAGATCGAAAGCCATGTAAGCTCTGTCCACACACCCACTTGTGTGAGTGCGCGCACACAAACACATGCACAAACATCAGCCCAGGGATTTGTGTTGAAACTATTTCCTGTTTAGGGTGAGGGGAGCAAAGGGAAGTAGTGAAGATGAAACATGGTGCAGCAACAGCGGAGGTCTTCCTGTGTGCGCTACGAGAGCCTGGGTGTTACCCAGATTTTAGTTTTTAATATTAGAATAGTCTTCTGGCAGCTCTTAAAGTCGTTCTGGGAAATCCTCAGGCAAATAAACAAAAATTACGATTTGTCTCAAATTGCAAATAAATGTGTGAGTTTCACAAGCTATTGAAAACCCTAAAGGATGACAATAATCCCTTTTGCTTTCATTAAGGAAATATGTTCTGGCTGTTATGGGTGTGTGTTATCGGGACAAAAGGGGCTGAAAATATGAGTAATTCACTAGATAAGTTTTGCTTCTGTGGTTGCATCTTTGCACCCATGTGTCTGCATTTGATTTGAATATATTAAAACAAATCTTGATATGTATTTGTAGGTGAGAAGGAAGAAAGGCAGGGTGAGGTTTTATTTTTCCTTTATGTCCAATTAGCTTCACTTTTTTTGTTAAAGTAAAACATGATTCACACTTTCCTGCTTTTCAACACTGTTTTTTATTTGATAAGCAGAAGGAACTGGTGGTTTAAAAGTAATCAAAAAAGCCTTTTTAAAAATATTTTTTGTCTCAAAGTAGCATAAACATTATTCTGTTTTACTCTGGTTGTTTTAAAATGCACTGATTTTATTTGTGACAGTGCTGACCAAGACATTTACTAAAAGAATTCCTTGTTGTGTCTCAGAATATTGGCTCAAGGTTTTTGATCAGGAAATAATTATCTACAATGAATAAAGTGATGGTTTATGGAGCCGGGCAGCGATTCACTGTTGTTTCAGGCAGGATGTGAGCTCCACTGGTTTCCTATAGAGGTGTGAAGATGAACTAAAAACAGAGGCAATGTAACACCTTGCTTGCTGTGTGGATCTTACACATTCACCTTTCATGTACTCCCTTTACAGCTACGAGTGTTAACTTATATATATACAGTTCACCGTACATACTTCTATCTTTTCATTCCTTGAATATTAGTAAGAGCTTTGATATTTGAAGCAGACTTCATTGCAATATCTTGCATGTACTGTACATGAATTACAAATGTCTCATACTGCTATTTTACATGAATGTATGTCAACCTGTACAAGTTCAGTACACATGTAAGGCTTTGATCCTGTCCCATTTTGGTACTGTTAAGTCAAAGACCAGTGGCAGTGGTGATGACAGATTTGAAGCCTGGTAATTAAAAATCATCTGCCAGTTCTCATACAGTGTAGTGCCTATGATTATCACAGTTTGTTTGACTCTGATGTATGCAGTGGAGAAAAAAATGTAACACCCGTTTCCTTAAAATAGACTAGAAAGCCATGTTTTTCCTCTCCATAGCAACAGTTGAGCACTGACTTGGAGTTGATGGAGTGGATTCTCTCAGCTCTGTCTCTACTCTGCATGTGTTACTGTGTGCGCACACTGTATGTCTTCCTCTGACTTGCCTTGTTTATTTGAGCAAAAGGACTTCCAAAATGTTTGTTTAGTTGAGTCCATTGCTGTTAAACCCCAGAAACAAGAGGATTATGTCTCCTTCTACCACAGATAGTAGATAAGTCCTTGCTGTCTCTTGTCAGCTGTCAAACCTCAGAGGACATCCTGACATAGGTACAACAACACTCTGCATGTGTGCACAGATATTAACGCATGCATTTCTGCAATAATGAATTTGTGGCATGAGTGACACTGAACAAAATAAGATTAATCTTTTTCAGGTTTACACTGGTGAACAACGTTTATACGCACAGCATACAGAACTGCACTCAGCTACCTTCCTTCATTGTGCGAATGAACTCTGGGACCTATCTGCTGTAAATGATGTGATATCTATTTGTAGCTGCAGGGTGGACACAAAAACAGAGAATAGCATGCAGACAGCATGCACATACAGTAAGTAGCATCATGCGCGATATGCCACTACATCTCTCTGGATGGCGGGCACCACCCACACACTGCCAGTTGTTATACAATATGTATTGTATAACTACAGAGAGCAATAGGCCTCCTCCCTGAATCTACACAAACACATCGAGTCATTCCCTCATATATACAGGAAGTGAACGCATAGATCTTAACATGTAATCTCTCTCCACATCATTTACGCAAAAACATGGTTTTTACCTTGAATAGGGACAATTAGACACTTCAGTGGGTTATTTAGTCAGCTAACTTCCAGCCCATGCTGGTCAGACCTTATGACATTTGGCCAGCCAGTAAGACAGATAATAATTTAGCCAGCTATACAGCTGTGCCCTGAGTCACTCAGCGGTTCAGTTTATCCGGCTGCCAGCCAGTCAGTCAGACACTGCTCTCCTAACATAGACTGTAAAAGCAGCAGATGTTTGCAGGAAGTTGAAGTGACTGCATACTTTGTATAGAAGCACACAATGAAATTTCAGGTCCTTTAGTCTGATAGTAACATATTCAAGCTTGAAACAGCTCTGACAGCATTCTCAGCACATGAAAAATACATATGCAGCTGCCCACTTCAGAGCATTGCATGGGATCACAATAATGTATAGAAAGCATAATGATGACTCAAATGAGTTTCTGTCTGTTGTGTTTTTTTTGTAAATAATAGAAGTCAAAGATATAAAAGAAAGTTTGTGTGCTTCTCTCGCTCCTGCTGCTGTTTTTATGCTGTTCTTTTCTGTTCTACTGAGATGGAATAGAGCAGCAGTATGAGAAAGAGAAGCAATCACTACCCTTTTCTGTCCTTCATTTTTCCAAACTTAATGTTTGTCTTTCTTTTTTTGTTCTTTGTTTATGTTTTTGGATATTAACCCATTCCCCATCCCCTTACAATTAAACCAAACTTTGTATTTCAGTAATCTGACCTTTGCTTCTTCATGTTCAGTTACTATTTTTTTATGTTGTGCCTCGACTACAAGTCAGTAATTCTACTGTTCTGTCTAATCAGAAATAAACCTTTATGACTGAGATCCTTGGCTGGATTTTGTAAATGTACACATGCAAGAGGTCATAGTATGATTTAAAGATACGGTCTAATAAATGTAAACATTTTAAAAGAATAGTATTAATAATATATTATCTGTTTTGGAGTTAGTAATGATTTTAGACACACATTTATGCTTTCAAACATAGATGTTTGCAAATATTCCCCTATACAAAACAAATTCTGTACCTACTCTATTACTCTCACGCTCTTTTCCTCCTCCGGCTAATTTCTTTATACCTTTTTATTAAAGACCCCCGTCCCCCCCGATGCCAAACACCTCCTGTTTTCCTCCTGGCTTCTACCTTCTTTACTTTACAGAGATTCTTATTAAAAAGCGCTTTGAGAGTCAACTAGTGTGCCTTTGCAATCACATGACTTCATTACTATATGCTATCCACCCTGATGTACACACACGCGTGAGTAATGTGCTTTTTGTCTCTGTCCTGTGTATATGGCTGTCTCTGTGTGTGCCGTGTGTTTTTGTAAGAACAAGCCCAAAGCACCATGTTATGATGTAACGAGACACTGAGCAGAACGAAATGTGGAATCCCCTAAACACACACACACTTACTCACATGGCACAGTATATGTACTAAGGTTGTACTAAGAGTGAGTGGAGCGTATAGGAAAGTCCCTCCAGTCAGACACTGAAGGTTTTTCCTTCATTGGATTTCCTGCAGTGAATTGCTGCACTGGCTTTAGTCACCCCACACATACACTCATACACACACACATATATATCTGTAACTCCAGTTGACTGTTTGTTTTGTCTCAGGGTGTTTTTTACCCAGCACTATAAGTCTGAATGACAGTGGTGTCAGCTTTAGTGTCTGCTAATGTGTGTGCATAGCTTGGAGTATCTCACCTAAACTGCACAGTAGATGTTTAAGACAGCGATGCAGGATGGATGCAGAGCTGTGCTGATATACAGTGAGTTAATAAAGTGAGGTTGGAGAAAAACCCGTGGGAGAAAGAGCAGGAAAGAAAAGTGGGAAAAGCCCCTTCTCTGGATTTCTTTTTGTTTGTTGTTTTGTGCCATGCCTCCTTGCATCTTTATCCCTCAGTTCAGATCTGAGTGGGTGAGACTACAAAAAGACTAAAAGAAGAACTATACTGAAAAATGAGACTTGTCTTTAATCTGACATCAGATAAATAAGATGAGAAATACTATCATCTGTTCATCGTTTCTTATTTCCTCTTTTATTTCATGATCTATTTTAATGCTTAAAGAAAGCTTTGTGTACCCATAAATATGTTCACAACAGAGTATAAAATCCTTCATTTCAGGTGTTAAAAATGTTCTCTTTATCTAACATGATTGGGAATATTTGAAGTTATTTACTTTCCAACTTTGTTTGGTAAAAAGTGTTCTTCTGAGGTAGATAAAGTGGAAAATGGCTTGAAAAAAAACAGGTCTCTGGAGAGAAGCTTAATGAAAAACAAAAATGTTTTGTTGCAGAAAGTCTGGTATCTAAAACAGATCTGCAGGATCTGTGAGGACTCTACGCCCAATCTTAGATATCCTGCTGACTGTCTGTTAACTCTCTTTATAGCAACACAAACAACCATTTTCCCAAGTTCCCATAAGGACTTGTCCTAAAACTAACATACAAGAGACATGTGATACCTCAGACATATGGTTCATATAATACATCAGTGACAGACATAAGTCTATGTAATGCTGAAGATCATGGTAACATATTCATGAGCATCTTTCCAATGTTGCCCACAAAGGTTAATATATAACCTTAGATAGAGACCACAGGAGCAGTGTGGTGCACTGTGCAGAAGTTTTAAGCCACCATTTTTTTCTTTATTACCAGGAAAACAGAAATAAGTTGCAGTCATTTAGATGACTGAAAAGTTTGATCCTTTGGGAATATAAAGAAATGAGGAGTGGCTCAAGACAAAGGGAATGTAGGGAAGAGAATATTTAGAGAAAGTTTACAGCAAATGGAATGTCATATTGATTTTACATCCAAAACAGGATAATTGTATGCATCAGTTTTATGAAATCAATAAAACATTGTCACATTGAAGAGAACAAGTTGTACACACAGTCACATGCTCACACACACAAATATTCTGGGTGTTCACACTCCCATAAACTGAAAGCCTATGGCATGAAGCCTTGGTGACCTTCCAACAGCCAGCGCCCAGTCATAGTAATGATGTCATCGTGTCCTCTTGCTCTGTTTCTCTGTCTCCCTCTCTCTCTCTCACACACACACACACACACCAGACCATTTACCATATTAACACTGTAGTCTTACACCGCATTCATCACATTATGCAACACAAACATTTGATAAACAATCTGACTTTAAATTGATGCATGTAGTACCATTATCACTATTTATAGCACTGGACGTTGATACAAGTCATTGTTAGCAAAAACCTTTCAGGAGTGTTTAGCCCAGGGGTGTCAAACTCATATCACATCGCGGGCCGCATGCGGCCTAGGGAAAGGTCAAGTGGGCCGGACCATTAAAA
>JBAMHV010000018.1:12953923-12967227 GCA_037177535.1 Pseudomugil gertrudae
TTAAATTATCCGGCGGGCCTGATCCAATCTCCTTGCGGGCCGGTTCCGGCCCGCGGGCCGTATGTCTGACACCCCTGGTTTAGCCTTTTTAAAATGTGTAAAATGGGCCGTTTCATTTGCTTTGTGTTGGAGTTGACTTTTTAAATCAGTTCACTTTTTTAACTTTACCTAAACTCTAGGTGTCTTTATTTTTGGACTGAAGACATAACACGTATCGGCCCGGTAGACCATAGAAGTTTTTCCAATATATATAACCAATGAGATGTATCAATACGAGTTTGTCAGAAAAACCTTGAAGTTATAGCTTAACGCTATCAAGTTATTTGACAAACCAGCAAACCCAGTACGTCTTTATTTTTAAACATGCCAAAGAAACATGCTTGATTCATTTTACTTCATTTCCTGTTATCTGTACCTGTGACAAGATAAAGAACTAAAGTTAACGTTCATTCATCTCAGGTTTGGTTTGATGTCAGGCAGCATAATGCATCTACTGTCTGATTGGTGTCATGTCGGGCACAGCAGGAAAAGCATGATCAGAAAGTCCTGTGTTTGTACTATATGCAGTTTGGAAACCCATGTGTGGAAATCGGTTTGTGTGTACATATGGTTAGCATGTAAATGCATCAGAGTAATCAAGAACAGCAGAGTTATTAATAGATCTGGCTCAGTGTGTGACTGCCAAGAAGAACACACACTCTTAAAGGAATATGACGCCCATTAAAGCGGCTCATCTGCATACGACTTTGTGGTAAGATTCAATAAGCATCGACTTATTCTCGTAAATGTCTCGTCTTCATTTGCTCTTTACAGCTTTTCTGTGTACTTCTTTCTTGCAAATTTTTAAAAAGTTCCTTGTAAAAGAGCTTAAATCATTTGCATTCGTCACATACACAAGGAAGCCCAAACTCCAATACATATTAAAATCACTCCAGAGCTGGGAGACCCTCTTCAGTTTCAAGTAATGTGACAGTTCAGCTGGTGCTGCAGGGATGTTCTAAATCATTCATCTTTAGATTATTTGCTCACCAAGTGTGTGTGTGTGTGCGTGTGTGTTGAACTATCAACAGAATAGCTTGCACACAGCTGCTAATGTCCTCTCAGTTAACCAGTTGAGCATGGAATAGCTGTGTCAAACAATCTTCAAGTACTCATTTGACAAGTGTATTCAGTGTTCATAGACCATGCATGAGTAAGCTGCCTTGAAGGGGCTACAGTGTAGAATATGCAAAGGTGGGGGGGCGATAACACAGAGATGAAAGGAAGAAAGGTCAAATGAGGAAGAATGAGATGAGTAGAGCCTGTAGCCAAAGTGAGAAACAAACTAACAGTTTGAATGACAGCAAAGAAAAACAGAAAACTGTTAGGATGATGACAAAATGAAGAGGCTTGTGAACACAAAGAGAAAGGAAAAAAGCAGTCTGATGGAAGAGCTGAGGCGAAACAGAAGATGCTTGCATTACTTTCCCGCATCAAGCAAATGCATTAACAGCCAAAACAATTAATGTCTCTAATTTTATCTGCTGTAGAGATTAAAGGAAAAGCCTTATAACTGCTCATTTTCATGCTGCGAGACTTAAAGAATAAAGCTGAGAGAAAATAAGCAAACGTCAGTTTTAATTAGAATTTTTACCAAAATCATGACGAAGAAAAATATATGGAAGGACAAAGTACGGCCTTACCTCTGTTTTTTTTTATTATCTAGACATGGCAAAAAGTCTCATGTTTCTAAGAAACGCATAAGAAAGCATAAAAAAGAGAAAATATATGCTTGTAAAATTGCATCCTCAGAGTAAGTATGAGTCAGGAGCAACTCTCAGAAAGATATAAGTGGTACAATGATATTATTTGTGGATTTATTCTATTTGCATAAACTTTAAACGTCACATTTTCAATGTATATATACTGTATATATATATTGCTTTGGATAAAAGCATCTGCTAAATGCCTGTAAAATAGAATATGTATAATTTCATAATCATTTGGATTGATTTGATGCTATTGTTACTTATTGCTCTTTCCCTTTGCTTCTGTTCTCCTGCAAATCATCTGCCTCTATCCAACCCTCTCTCTGCAGCTTTTTCTGTTACACCAAAACTTGATATCATAAAAAAATATATTTTTTTGGTCTTCCTCTGATAGCTCCAACCTAAGCATCCATCTAGCAATATATTTACTATTTATTCTTTGTACCTGCATGTAATCTATACTGACCCTCTGATCTACTCATTCCTGATCCTATCCTGTCACTTCCAGAGAAACTCAGCATATTCGCCTCAGCTGCCTCATTCTCTGCCTCTTGTGTTTTCCTGCAGATCACACAGCATCGCTAGTCTCAGTTTTCATTCCTCCGGATTTTTTTTAGATAACATTATCCCCATAAAACATCTAAAAATAGATTTCTGCCTGACTATTTTCTCATATATTGATATGAAGTGATATCTAAGATTTTGTACATAGTTGTACTCATATTAGACTTACCCTGTTTACACATGTGAGTCAAATGTTTGTTTTTTTCTATGTTGGATTCAGAGTTTTTGTACAAGTTACATTTAGTGGTTTACTGTTTGCTTTATTCAGCTATGATCAAATCCTAAACAGATTTAGCAAACATGTCTAAACTATAGTAGAAATGGAGTTGTTTTCCTAACATGACTGTAACTCAATTCTTTATTTTTATCGATATCAATTGATTTCAACTCCTCTACACCTGACTCAGCCTCTTTTTTCTCTGAGTTCCTGCTGTATTATTGCTCTGGTTCAGAGGAGGATAGTGCAGAACTTGTTCCCACAAGAGTATATTAGAGTGTTTCTCTACGTGTCCCGTCAGTATCGCTAACAGTGTCTCATGAGTGCTGCATTCGTCTTTGAAGATCTAAGAATGAGAGAACAAGAAGAGAAAAATTTATACAAGGTCCTTCTTTTTTTAATTATTTTTTTAATCATATTCAGCTTCCAGACGGTTTTATTTCTGCTTTTAGGTTCATCTCTATTTTTTTAATTTATTCTTTCTGTTATTTGTCTACTTTCATCTCTCATATTTTTTATGACTGTATCATATCAGTTTTTCTTTTCCTCTTTTTTATCAAACAAAAACCCTTTGGTTTTATTCTTTTATGTTATTGTAAGTGCTTCAGATATTTTCACTTCCACAAGCCACAGGGAACAAGTAGGGTTATTGTCCACATTATAAAAGATGTTCTGTTAAAATGGGACCTACGACTCAATCCAATGTACATTACACCTGACATGCTTATGTTAAAAAACAAGGGTGACTTTTGCATGAGCGTCAGTTTAACCATGATTCTGCTATCTACACTTTCAGCCTTCATGTAATGACCTACTGTACAGCACAATGTGATCCTTTTAACCTTGGCAGTGATTTGTTTTCCTCAGCAAGCTACATCTTTCACATATGTTTTTTAAAGTTGCACATGATTACAGTTTATATCAAATCCTCCAATTAGACAAGAAGTTACTTTTATCTATATAAAAATACAGACTTGTCCTTCAGTTTTTCTAAAGCACAATATAGAAAACAACATTTCTGTTAGGAATTGATTAAATTGGTGTGTTTGCTACAGTTTTGCTAATAGAGTCAAGAGGACCTCCAGCTGTGCAGGAGAGAAATGATGTTAATTTTCTTTAGTGCTTATGTGCATTCTGGCTGCATTATACTGCGTCAAATGAAAGAGGTAAATTTCACAGTGGGAACGTTCAATGAATTTGACCGATAGCTAAAAACGTGGTAATTAAAAGTGTTTTTCTTTCTTTCTTTGTTTTTTTAAATCATTGTTAGTTCCTGTTAAGGATCAAGTCTTTCAGACTTCTCAGTGTGTGTTGAGAATGCAGAGGAGCTTGAATAGTTTGGCTGCACGGATGACATCAGAGAAGGCCGGGCCACAGTTGTTTTTGTGACGTGATGGTAGTATTGTGTCTGCCTTGTTGGCTTCTCAATGGGAGGTCATCTGAGATGCAGGCCGGTGTATGTTTGTGTGTGTGTGCAAGATTGGGAACCAGATAGGGTACATGTGAGTGGTTGAATAGACTATCTTTTTACAAAGCCACCCAATCATGCTACCTAGAAAGAGGAAAAATAGACATCCATTACCCCAGAAATTTAAATAAGTCTATGTGAAAATAAATAATATGCATTTACTGTTATGAATACATAGAAAAATTTGTTCTGATAGTTGTACAACTTGCACTATAGTCAAGCATCTGCATACATCTCTTTCCTTTTAACTAGTACTGTTATTATAGTTTGAAGGCAGTCATGTCACAAACTTGCTTTTTGCAACAAAAGGATGATATATCCGCCCTTTCCAATATGAGCTGGAGGACTACAATTACACAGGCACACACAGATATACACAGTGGCAAGGCCCAATTGTGTGGTTGCTGGGCAATGAGCTCACAGCAGTCAACCGTAACAACCCTTTCTCTATCAATCAACTATAAAAGTGCTGTGCTCTAGTAATGATGTCATCAAATTCACACACACACACTCTTACATGCACACACATAGACTTCTCACCACTCACTTATCTCACCTCCTTTTGTTTTGACCTTGGTTGGCTCGTATATAGCCCATGTGTGTCTGCTGTTGTCAGAGTGTGTGTAGAGGGCAGAAAGGTGTGCGTTTTGATTTTTAGTGGTGTGCAAAAGATTTCTGGCAAGGATGCAATCTGCTTCTGATACACAGATCTCACACTCATCAGATGCAATACATATGATGTTTTACGGAAAGTCTGTTATTTTTGTGTGAACTCAATGTTTTTGATGTGTAGGTTTTCCCCCTCTTTTTATTTAAAGTGCTCTGCAGCACACTCATGTGGCCACACACACATTAAAGAGCCACAGTTCAAGTGGGTAAGACTGCTGGATAATAGAAATAAAAAGTATCGGGATGCATGATGTTGTATAGTTCTCAGCATTTAATGTCATACATTTGCATTAACAATGAAGACATGCCTTCTAAATACAATGTTAAGCTTTGCGGACAAACTCCTCTTGCAGACCGAGTCAGAGTATCCGAATATGAAGACTCAATGAAGCTTTAAGCTCAGAGAATTTAAGAAGTCTGACCTTGAAATGTAGCCGCATCAACAACATCCATGAAAGATGAGCTGCATTTGTCTTTGAATGACACTTTGTTATATCTAAATACAAACACATCAGCAAAAGTAATCACTTCAGGACACACATGTTTAGACACAATGTCCTGAGTCCAGCTGTGCCTATGCCAGGCTCTAGGGCAGGGGGCCAGCACATTGAGGTGAAGAGAGTGGTAAAAACACTGACTGGCAAACCAGGGGCCAATTAAAAAAGATAAGCTCTGTTTGTGTGTCTTTATGTGTTTGTGTCCTTGTTCGACTGCCAAGTAGGATTGGCACAGAAAGCTCACTTCCTATGCTCTCAGCATGCCTTCTTAATGCGTGCACACACACATAAACTTGGATTTATTGTACCCCGATATCTTTATTTAGGATAAATAAATGCCTATCCTTGCCCTGTGGTTGTTTGCGTGTGTGCATTTATGCACTAGCATGCACAAATTCAGCTCTAAAAGCAAAGTTAAGCAAAGCTAGGGTGTCTGTAAATCAGCCTAACACAAGTAAAACAGAAAGCTAAATAACCCCCACAGTTTACTCACTTAATCAGGCAGTAAGGTTATGAATTACAAGTAACCATGTTATTATCTTGTTTTTACTGACAGCTGATTGTGGTCAAGGGCCTTCATCCAGAACCTACGCTCAGCTGATTGTGACAGATTTAACTGTTTGACTCCCAGAATTACTAAGCTTCTTTTTTAGCCTATCATAACATACAACTTTGACAAGGTAACACTGAAGCTTGCATACAACGTGCCTAATGATTTACTGCCATCTGTTGAGCCGAGCTGCATTCTGCCTTTGATCCATTTTGTTTTTGCAAGCAACAACCACGACATATTAGCATGCCAGTGTGAGACTTTAACAAAATACTAAAACACACTTTTACCAACCACAAAGTTAATGTCAATTCCAGGTTTCTCATTCGTACTTCTGCGTCACAAAGTTCAGTTTGAAGCTCGTAGATGAGATCTATGACTTTATTAGTTAAACTCCTGCACTGGGTTTCACATAGCCACCTTTGATTTTAGATATACATGTTTGTCTTTTACGAGCTTGAGTGTGTAAGGTTAACCAGGAAGATAAATCAATAAAATGAACAAGGATGAACTTGGTGCTTTTATACGATACTTTCTTCAGCTGAATGATTTTTTTATCCCTGCAATCCTAAAGTATATTGTAAAATCACATATTAAAAATAGCTCTGGCCTGTAACAGGAAATGTTATGTTTGGCATTTACCCTGATACAGCGGCCATGTACTCTCCAAACAACACAGCCCTAACAGTGTAGGATGGTAATTACCATAAAAGGACGACGATTAGTGGAAGAGACAGATCTTTTCAGACATGTGTGCACCCAAGATAACATTCCTGTTCTGAGCACCTTAAACCTTCAGAGGGCGGATTCCTCACTTGTGGTATGGCAAAATTGTTGAAGTGTAGGAAAATGGGTTTGTGGTTGAGGAAGGCATTTCCCTTACATAGCAGTGATGGTCAGTCACTTGGTCTACACACACACACACACACACACACACAGAAACTCAATGCATTCTTTTGCTTCAAGCAACCAAACAGCTGTCAGACACTACGTCAGCTCTAGAGGTATTTTGCCTATGTGTACGTGCTCCTGTTCCACATTGATTCTCTGCAATGATTATGACAAATGAACTGTAATTGGTCATAGTAAGTGAAAAGTACGAGTGAAGCCTAAAGCTTTGAAATTTCCCCCTGTGAAAAGCAAAGATATTCACACAGTTATTAACTGAAAACATTTTTAAGAGGCTGTGAATGGCTGTGAATATATTTTTACCCAGTGCTTGCTGCTCTACAGTCTGAAGTCATTTTACAGAATACTTGCTATGTTGAACAGAGAACCTTTGGCGAAGCCCACAGCAGTTGTTTGGTGGACAACATTGTTGATACAGTTGGTTAAGAGAGAAAGGGAAGAATGTGATCTCTCAAACAGATGAAGGGAACATTGAGAACACAGAAGTATTCAGGATGTAATCATGCCAGCATGTAGTCAAGCACATAGACACATGCACAAGGGAATATTTGATTCAGATCATCACACACAGCTAAAACACACACGCATGATGGTAAACTCAAGACCCACAAAATAAAACCCTAGAACATTCACACCACTTGCTGTAGATTAGTGTAGATAGATAGATAGACTGTAAATAGTTTGGTCACTGGACCACTGATTGTACTTGGAAACACGCATAATGGTATAAATAAGCCATACAGGCACACACATGCACACAAGCATAGAACTGTCTGCTTCACTTTGCTCTGATGTTCTATCTTTATTCTATCATTTTATTAATTCAGTTTACACCTGAACCATTCATGATTCTTTTAGTTTACCTCTTTTTTAAAATTGGAAAGCAAAGTGTGCGGACTTGTTTATGTGTGTGTCTGTGTGTGTGTGTGTGGGGGGGGGTATGTGTGTGTTAGTGGGTGTGTGTGTGTGTGTGTTAGTGGGGGTATGTGTGTGTGGGGGGGAGGGGGGAGGCAAATAGAAAGAGAAGAAAGATAAAAGGCAGAGAGAACATAAATGTTAAATCCCATCATTTCTTTGAATTTCATGTGATTGAATTAGCTTTGTAAGCAAAGAAACCACATTGTAAAGCAAGACTTCAAATTTTCCTGTTTTGTTTTTAAACCTTTGTCTTTGCAACCTGTGTGTTTAGTTTATATTCAAAGTGTTTCCATGAAAAAAAGCTTTTCCAGAAACATTTTAATTTTTTTTTACATTTCAGACCCTTAAATCGCCACGGTTGAACTTTGGCAGAGTTCCACACTTTGGCGCCCCCTATTGACAGATGATTCAACATTTGCCTTGCACCCTGTCTTGCTTTCTCTGTCTTTCTTTTTTCCCCTCATTTCATCCATAAATGTCCTCCTGGGTTTATTTACAGAATCATCTATGGTGTGTGTTAATTGGGCAGTGTGATTTCCAGGTGCTGGCATGTGACGCAGTGCTGTAAAGCTGCAGCAGCCATGTGATGAGCTCAGATTGAAACATAAAGTTGTGAAATGTGGCTCCTCTGCCTCGGGACACTGCAGAGTAGCAACAACCCCAGGATTGTGAATAATGCATGTCAATATGCTATTGAAACAAGTCAGAAGTCCAGAAGTCAGAATTCCAGCTTTTTTAGAGTATTTAATTTCATTACCTTTATAATCTATTGTGGCGAAGGTTTGATACAAGTGATGCCTCATCTTTACATGATCTACATTAGTTTTATAAAAAATTTAATTTAGCTAACTTCATAGTTGTAAGTAATTTTTGTTGTATACATGATGTTTAGTAATGATAGTTGTTCCACATGCATGACATTCACTGTGCAGTGCCTGACGGCTGCAGTGTTCAAGCTACTTGAACATGCCCTGCTTTGTTTGAAGGCTTTTAGCTCATACTATGATGAGCTAATCTCAGCAAAGAGATTACTAAGACTAGTGCTCATCCATATTAGTTTTCTTCTTGTGGGACTAAACATCAAGAATTTTACCTTTAAAGACAAGTAAAAGTGAGTTTTTCAGCCTAATCTTTAAACGTTTGTATTCAGACTCTGCACTTGAAGTACAGATCCTGTTGAATATGTATGAACCAGTATAACAGTATAACAATGGCTGCATTTTTCTCAGAATGAGTAGTCCTTAAAGTATCATCTGTGTTGGCTTATTCACCTTTTTAGATAATCTTAAAATGGAGAATAATTAGCCTATCTACTAATAGCAGCATATGTTTACTCCATGGTTCTTCATTTCTGATTGTGCTTTTTCAAAGTACAGTATTTTCACGACTATAAGGCGCATATAAAAGTCTTAGATTTTCTTCAAAGTGTACCGCGCACCCTATGGTGCAGTGCGCCCTTTGTGTGTGTTGTACCGGTATACCGTACATACCGTCTCTGTTGATCTGTGACTCTATGCGTGCCCATCTCACAGCCGATGTAAAAAAACAAGTCAAGCAAACAAACTTTGAGCTTGCTGTCATTCCGGGAGGTCTGACGAAGTAACTCCAATCGCTGGACATTGGTGTGAACCGGCCGTTCAAAGTAAGGCTGCGAGCGGCGTGAGAGCGATGGATGACTGATGGAGACCACAGTTTCAGTAAGAGTGGAAGGCAGCGAATTGTGAATGGATTGTAGATGCTTGGGATAACGTGTCTGCTGGAACTGTTGTTCGAGCTTTTGCTAAAGCCGGCATCATTTCATCAGCCGGCACAGAAAGTAGTGAAGAAAGTGAACCTGGCATGTTTGACGGAGATTTAGCGCCGCTGTTCAATACAGAAACAGAGGATGAGGACTTCGATGGGTTTGATTGATTACGATTACCGGTAAAAAAAAAAAAAAAAAAGAGTGAATCAATACTTAAATAAAGCACAACCAAACTCAGTTTTGCTCCTGCTCTTTTTTAAAAAAAATACACACTTGTATGCTTGTGTTGTAAGTGTTGGCGTGGATTTTATATAAAACCCGCGCCTGATCAAAATACAGTAACGGCACGCATAACTGAGACTGCACCTTTTCTTACGGTGCGCCTTGTGGTTGTGAAAATATGGTAAAATCTAATTGATAAAAAGCCCTTTGTCTGAATAAAGTTGATTACATAATTGGTAACTAAGGTAATGAATGTGACATGGCACTTTATCTGAACTTTCAGTATTTGAGGTAAACTATACAACTTTCAATAATTTCTCTTTGCATCTCAAACGGGAAGAAAGAAACAAGAACACCCTAATGACCATTCCCACCATCAGCTTTAAATTTAATTAAACATTACTAAATTGATAGACTTAAACATGGGACAAAAGAGGGTGTTTTCATGAAGCAAAGGCACATCATACTCTAAAAGTAGGACCCTTTGGTTATTTACAGTTCATGTAAATCAGAAGCCCACAAGACAATATTTTTAGGAGGGAAAATTAAAATCCAATGCAAAGACAAGTGTTGTGTAAAATGAATTTGTCATTGTCCTTTCAGCTGATAATGGGTGCAGGCCTCCTCGTCCCGCTGCTTTACTACATGAAGAGGCACAGGTGGTCTGTGCTGAAGAGTAGGAAGATTGCCTACAGGCCTCCAAAGTAAAGGGAAAAGAACACACCCCAACTTGAGCCTAAAACAGAGAGGACTGCGTTCAAAGACCCCACAATGCTCATCTCAAGATATGAACACGCATCTCCCCAACACACACATGCCTTTTTTAGGGGGGTTAGAGAGCTAAAGGTATTTATGTATATACAACGTTCATTTCAGTGGAAAATGCCTTTTTTATTATTGGCATGATGGAACCGATTGTGTGGCACATTCTCCTGTATCTAGAATGTTGTATTGCAACTTTATTAGAGAGTTGTGGTGTTATTGAACGCACCCTTTACAAGAAAACATCTGTAGTGGCAGTTTGACATCTGCATATCTTGTGTCAGATGCTTTCTGGCTATTGACTGATAAGTTTATTGACTAGCTATCTTTGTAAGATACTTGGTACCCATACAAATGTTAAGAAATGGTTGGCTTCAAAGTGTGGGTGTATGTAAATTCATCTTTGGTTTTCCTCTCCACAAAGCGTGACCTAAGCTTCTGTTTTACTGTATAAATAAATTGTCTTAAAGGAAATGCATTGTGTGGACATTTATTCAGCTGTAGCAACGTTTATAAATAAGCTTTATGGACAGGCTAATGATTTGCAGCCTAAATAAGACATTGCTTTTAAGTTTAAGTTGTAAAAAATAAATTAAAATAAACCAGTCTCGGACTAATGGAGCATTTTGCTGATGAGCAGTGGGCCAGAATACAGAGGTACAGAAAACATTTGATTAAATTGAACATTAAAAAAAATTTCTGAGCAATGTAAACTACTAGTTTTTCACATTTGCTTGAAACTTAATAAAAAAGCAATGTGATTAATTACATTTTTAATTAAAAATTCAAACATCCCACATTAACTCATTGCTGTTACAGAACTGCAGTATATATAAAGTTAAATGTGGGTCATGCCTGTAGTAAATGCATATATTACAGTAGTTCTTTTCCTGCTGGAGGTACTAAACACCACATGTTTCATATGTGCAAATATAAATTCACGCTCCGTTACACGTGAATCCATATTGTACATATTAATCCGACCACTTGTTTTTACTTGACTTAGTTGGTATAAAAGGATTAAAATATTAGGAAAGAAATCCTACGACGTACCATCGCGACAGTCACAGTTCGACAACTGAGCGCACCAAATGTCCTGCAACAGATAGGCCAAGCAATGTCACATCATCACCTGCAGCCAATGATGGCCAAGCAGGAGTGTGTTATCACGAATCATGGGAGTCGTGTGTGTGTCTTGACCTCCGCTGAACCCCTGGGGTTCGATCAAACCCAGGATAAGAACCACTGTTATAACACCATGAGTAGCAAAGCAAACAAGACCTCTTGTCCTCTGGGGCCTGCCTGGAGGTCGGGTTCTCCACACTTTGCTATCCACAAAACCTGCTGCAGTTGTTGGGTTTATGGACTTTATCCAAGAGCCACACATTGTAGAGTTTAATAAGCATCTCTTTATTTAGTTTATAATAAAAACCATGCAACCAACAGTTTTAAAGACATGTTTTACAATCACTTGCATTGTGTGACAAAATAATCATTGAGTCAATATTAGAAAAATAACGGCGTCGCTGGATACACAATCACAAACATATTTACAGAACTGGTAAATAAATCATCATGTATTTACTAAGATTTAAATGCTTGAAGTTGGTTGTTGCCAACAAAGTGATTCATACAAACAAATCTGTAGCTAAATGGTTACAGCTTGCACTTAGAAGCAGGAAACACATCTTTGCATTTCAACCTTGCCAGTTTTTATGTTTTAATTTACTAAGTATGTACATTTTTATTTATTTAGCACAACTCAAGAAAAATAGTGCAAAGTGCTTAACAGTGTGGGTGGAAAGGACATATGTAGCGTGTGATTGGCTTGTCTTGTACTTGTATAGCACTTTTCTACACATCAGTGCACTCAAAGCAACACATTCACCCATACGTTCACACAAACACTCACACATTCACACACTGGTGACGCAGCACCGGGAGCAACTGGGGGTTCAGTGTCTTGCTCAAGGACACTTTGACATGTGGACGCCAGAGCCGGGATTTGAACCACTAACTTGCTGGTTAGGGAAATAACCCGCTTTACTACATGCGCCACTATTGCCCCCAATGAATTAATACTCATGTACGGAATAATTTGTTACATTTCTATTGTTTTATCACTAAGAATTGAATTGCTATAAAGATGGTAGGAACGTCTACATCTATGGGTCACACACATGAGGGTAAATGGGTTGAGATGGGATACAAGATGGAAACAATTCAAGCTATGTGTAATAAAACTAAATGAACATCAGCTATAAATAGCAAATATGTAAAACTCATTTCTCTAACTATCAATCATACCGGCTTTTAAGACGAGGAAGGCTGTGCCAAAATGAGAGAAAGGTGTCACACGTCTGACTGGATTTTCTACATCATCACTGCTTTTGTAACTAGAGGTTTGGAAGCAGACGTTTCCAGGCATGCATCAGTAAGTTGGCCTGTAAGTTTAAGCTTTAGGGACTTTTTTACCCTCTTTTTGGTCAAATAAAGCAGCATATTTGTAAAGTGTGTGTTGGGGCTTCTTTTCTTCTTTTACACAGTAACATTTGAACAATGTCTGACTCTTCCGCACTCCTTAGATTTGTGTTTTACTGCAGTTGGTTTTTCCTTCATATTTCCTCTTCTTTATTTGTTCAGCCTAATTTTTTTCAGTTTGTTAAAAAAGTCTTCATGAAAAAATCTCTGCAGTTTCATCACTTATCTACTGAAAATCAGCATGTTTGCATTTTACTGACCTGGATGCATTAACAGTCTGGTTTTAGCAGCAGCATACAAATGGCTGGATGATGGATGGTGTAGCCACATGTAAAGACTCATCAAGGAAAGTCCAGTTTTTCAAAGTAAGAGTGCAGCTTTTTGATGTCAGTACAGTTATTAAACACAAATTACTTCAAGTTCTCAGGAAGCATTATATTCTAATTCTACATGACTGTAGGAATATAGTTTCAGGTATTATCTTCAGTGGTTGTGCATTCACAGTGTTAAAATAAGGAAAAAGTCTCTCAGTAAAGGTGTGTGTGAAAGTGTGAA
>JBAMHV010000018.1:12970353-12988452 GCA_037177535.1 Pseudomugil gertrudae
TACATCACTCACATGTATGGAAGGAAAGATGACAACAGACCCCAGGTTAAAAAAAAGCGAAGTTCTCCTTTAAGTACAGTGAGGACGTTTTCAATGGAAGTTTTTATTTCTTCTGAGATTAAAAAAACAACCCAAAACAAGATGGAGGGAACAACAAATAAACAATAAAAAAATGTTATTTGGAAAGTCTGAGTTGAACAGTGGGAAGGGTTGTGGTTACCAGCTGTCTATGTTTCTGTTTTGTGTATGTGTTTGATCATTGGCTGCAATTTTGCTGCCATTCTCGCAATTACTACAGAGCCACCAGCCACAAGCGCTGAGATTTTCTCTGAATTAGTAGCAGTATAAATTCACCTCTGTTGTGGCTATACTGATACCAGGAAGAGAAATCCTCTCTATCCTTTCACTGGGAACTAAGTGCAGGGTTAGCTATTGAATATCAGATTTAGAGCTGTTGCCGATCATATTAAAGATGCTTTAGTTAAGGTCAAGGATGTGAAGTTTTCTATTTAATGGCTAGACTACTTACTCAGTAAAATACATTTCCCAGTGAGTTGTAAAAGGTAAACAGCAAGGATTGTTAATCAAAAATGTTTAAAGTTGAGCTTTTGAAATCAGAATCATAGACAGGACTTCTACTCTGAAAAGCGCTTTTATTTTCTCATGTGCTTCATGAAGTGCTATAAACTGAGTCTTTGTTGCTGTATTTTGGAATGCAGATTTTTGAGCCATAATGTATCCATAATTAGATAATGTTGTCATATTAAAAAAAGTCATGAAGTATTACAGTTCGTAATAACCTGTAATATTTAGGCTACTAGGCTACTTTCATGTCTCCAACTGTGATGGACCTGCAACTTGTCCAGGGTGTATTCTCATACTCTTGATAGCTTGGTAGGAGAGAGGCTCAGAGAGAGTGGGGAATGGCATGCAGCAAATGGTCCCAGGCTAAGACTCATACCTGACCAGGCTGCTCTGAGGAGTTGTAGCCTCAGATCATTCATCAACTAGTTGAGCTTCATGCTGCTCCTGACACACTAATTTCAAATAAAATGTGATTTACTGATTATTTTCAAAGAGAAATAAACCCCTTCCCAGGTCATAGCTGTGATTTTTGAAAAAACTAAAGCCATAAGATAGAGATTCAATGTTAAATATAATCTATTAAATATAGAGCCTTTTAGAGGCTTAATTTGTTTTAATCTATAATGGGTAATATTTAGATTCACTGTGTTTTTGCTCCTGTCTGGCTGAGACGTAACTATTCCATCAGACCTCAGCTGGAGAAGATTTTACTCACTTCATGTCAAATTTCATTTAATATTTTATCTACTCTGTCTCACCGTCATATTCAAATCCTCCAGAGTGAATAAAAAACCCAGACTACGCTGTGATGCTCTTTATCAGTGGTGGAGTACTGTGGTTGTTGAAATGAAGGATGATGCAGGATGTAGCTGGTATTATGTAGAAAATGGCTTTCCCTTGTGTGATGTTACTGCAAATATACATCTTGTTCAAGTTAACCAAAGCTCAGTGACGGCTTGTGGTCACACTGAGTGGGAGGGCTAACATATATTATTGAGCCAAACGGACCACATTTTAACATAAACGTGTCTCATCACAATATACCAGATTTAGGTCACCCTATAAGATCAGTTCACCCTTTAGTTTCTCTTTGCAGATCATTGGGAAACGTTCACATGTGACATCCAGTTGTTTTGGGAGAAACTGGCCTTAAACTGTGAAAACAGCTCTGGATTTATCAGTTCAAACAACATTAGGTGTCAGGCTTTCTCAAAGTGAGCTTTTGACTGCTCGATCATGAAGCTGCAGCACTGAGCGGGTACAGACGTACAGTCAGACCTCTGCGTTCGGCGTGGATTTCCACTTTTACAGCCATTGCATCAAGTTCAGCTCCACAGAAGAACTCTTTCGCTCATGTCAAGTCATCCTTCATTGGTCAAAATTCTCCCGCTGGGGCTGCGCAGATTTTTGCCCAAACGAGAAGCAAATGAAGGGGGCGTGTCACACAACCTGTCAATCACACAGAGTCCAGTGAAAGTGTTGATCCGCTTGGGCTGTAAATGATTAGCCCATTTTTAAATGATTAGGTGTTTTTTGTTTAAGTTTTCTCTGTTATTATTAGTTTTGCTCTACGTATTGTTGGTTAATCAAAAATTAGAACAACCATTTCACAGTTTTTAAAGAAATATTCATTAATGTATTATTTTTTCATGTTTTCTCAAACATCCAGGGAGGGCTAAGCCCTGTTAGCCAACTTATACCAGCCACCCCTGCCAAAGCTAATTCAAAATATAATCACCGTATAGAGATCCAAGTAAACAAAGAGTCTCTATCAACAGATGATTAAAAAAAGCAGGTGGCAGACAAGTAAAGGTCAAAAACTGATCGCTTTTTAAACCAATAAAGGTGGTAGGTACTCTAACATATCTGTGGAGATGAGCAAGGTGAGACAAGAAACAGGAACAGTGAGGTGTGCTGAATAAATGAACCCTGGTGGTATAACCTGACACATATGGAGATTTGTATTTTGCAGGTGGGAGGCAATAAGTCACAGAAACCAGGTGTTAATAAGGATGGAAAGGACGACTAAAATTAATATAAAAGGAAAAAAGCTGTACCAAAAAAGTAAAACCAACAAATCCACAAACATCAAGACAAAAGAGAAATGAAGCCAACAAGAATACATAACATGGAAATCCTAATCACCCTAACAGCATGCTCTGAGAGGGTTTAGCTCCAATTCAACAGCAATATATTTCCAGTGCCATAAAGCATCATCAGAAAGGAAAACAACATCAGCTGAATGATAGGTGTAGTGCTTTTGTACTGTACTGAGGAGGAAGAAAAAGGATTGTTCAGTTTATGTGCAATAGCTACTTATTTATCATAAGGTTGCTTCGCTTCTCCCGTTAGTTCACACATCTTCTTTACTTAAACAGATTCTGAAAATGGTCACTTATGTAAAAGATTGGATATAAAGACAGTGAACGCTCCAACACTCAACATCCACATTGCAAGCCAAGCATAGGGAGGGAGAAGTAAACAACAGGACGATTACATTCCCATTTAATATGATTTATGCTGGAGTGTGGAATACCACGTAACGATCCCTGGCCTGCAATCACCTTATGGTTTGTACTAGAAAAATGTCCTTTGTTGTTGCTATGATTCACAGTAAAGAACCCATGCTCTGCATTTGCATTGAACATTATTAGTTTAGTGTGTCTGGTTACAAGGTGAGACATGAAGCTGCTCCATGAGTGCACATTTACAGGTGAAGTGCAACTTATACAAAACACATTATTGGTAGATTGGCACATTTTAGTAATCTGACTTTCTTTCAGTACATGCTGTTTATGTTTCTTGGGTGCACATTTATCTTCAGCACGATCCCACTTGTTGCTTTGAAATTAAGGCTGCTGAATGTTAACTGCAGCTTGACTTGCTGTGAGGCACACAAACACTTCCCAAGCTTATGTAAAAGAAACTGTTCTCCTGCCTGTGGTTCCGTCGCCTCAGTGTTTGATGTTATGTAGTGGGAATAGAAATTATACTATGGTCCTCATCTTTATTCACCAGTTTCTTGCTGTCTCACAAGAAAGCCTCGTTGTTTAAGTGTACCCACACCCACATGCACATATACATTCAAAGAGAGAGCAAATCCATTTACCCCAGAGGGAGAAGTAAGTTTAGGGAATGCAGCAGTTTCCCTGCTGGATTTTTCCCTCTGTGTTGTATGCTCCTCTTTCTATCTCCCTCCACGTCTCACTTTCCCATCAGAAACATATTTTCTCCTGCTTCTCCCCTGTGCATCACAGTTAATACCTCTGCAAATGAAGTTATGGTTTTGCCTGCATTTATGTATTTGTTTGCAACTTTACGCCAAAACTACTGGACAGATTTTTTTTTCTGACAATGCATCTTGCTGTAACTTAGATTCTATTACATTTTGTGAATGATCTGGAAGGTATTATGTACAGAGGAACTTATAAAAAGGTTCTTTACAATACAAAATGCAGTCTGTGCTCAATGAGCACCTGTCTAGTGTTTACATTAAATAAATGAAGCACCAGTAATTTATCAAATTGATCAAAACATAACCCCAAAATCTGCAATACATTTGGGATAGTCCTCTGCATTGCCTGTTGTGTAACATACTGCGTGCATTTTTTTCTTATTTTTCTGTCTCTTGCACTGTGCTGCTTTAAGTGAGCAAGACTGTTCTTCACACTTTCACCCGTCTTCTCAAATCCAAACTGCAGAAGTGCGAGTGCTTGTGTGTTTGTGTGAATGTGGGTGAGAGAGAGAGCGAGTCAATACTATTCTTGGCTGGTTGGGGAAGTCTTGGCTCCCAGGCGTATGGGAAAAGTGCTCTTGGCAAGTTTTGAACCGAGAGTACCATTATGCTGTCCTCTTGAAACACACAGACATCCATACAAACCTGTTTTTGTCACTGAAGAGGACATTGCTTTGACTTACTTTTTCTCTTTGTAGAATAAACCATAATCTCTACATTCACTTACATTAAACAAGAACTGGGACTTTCCCTGAAATGTAATGGTTTATGTAATGTCAATAAAAGCCAGATGAGTAATACAAGCACATGCATGCACATAAGCCTTCGTCTTTGCATTCTGTCTCATTCTCCCTTTTTTGTGCTTTTTTTCATTCTCACAAACAAATACATGCATATTCATACACACAAAATAATACGAACAGAAGAGAGACTAACTGCCTTGTTAAGAGAGATTTCTTGTACCACTACATTTTACCTCAAGCCAGAGTTTCACCATCACTCACTAACACAGACACATAAGCAGCGCTACGCACAATATCCTCAAATCAATTGCCTAAGCAGTGGTCGTCTGTCTGCATGACTTGTACCAACTAATAGATCTTTCAAGTCTTTTCTAAATACCTCTTTCCTGCCTCTCTTCATCAGTGTTGCTGCACTGCTACTACATGGTGACATCACTGTTGCCTTCATTTACTTTTACCTTTGTTATGCTCCTATTGCCCTTCACTCCTCACGTCATTTTATCTGCCCCTCCCTTTATGTCTCTCTGCCACTGCAAAGCCTTACATAACTGCAGTCCTGCTCTGTGATCCTGAAGGCAAAGATGGGGCTTGGCAATGAATAGAGGGCTGGGGTCAGAGGGTTTTATGTCTTATAAGGATGCATATAGCCATCCTCAGGGCAACTCTGTGTTCAAGTGTAGAAAAGAAAGGAGTGTTTGCAAACTGAAAAGCTCATTCAATACATGTGGAGTCCAGAAGGAGAAAGCAGATTAGCCTTGCTCTGAATGCACCATTGGGCTATTTAAAACTATTTTAGCTGTAGATATGGAATCTTATATGATATGACAGAAGGCTGGATATGCAACAATGCATGTATTTACATTAGCGGTTTAGAAGAGATCATCCTAAAGAGCTGTAGGAGGTACAATAGTGAGTATGTTAGCCATTTTATATTATTTGTGAAGCATAATGCAGCTTGAAATGCAGAATCCTTTATCTTTTTTTTATTTGCTGAGGTGGGGGGCTTAAGTATTTCATTTTTAAACGAGAAAAGTCCAAGTTAAGACCCAGCTTTTTAACACACTGCTAATTAGGGATGCATCAATACTAGTTTCAACTATCAATATATGATCTGATACTATGTGGGTGTCCCTGTACTGAGTATTAACTCATTCACTACCACCAACATCTTTTGATGTCTTTTCAAAGCCTAATATATTTACTTTTAATACTTTTTAATATTAAATAGTTTTTAATGGGAGGGGCTGCAGGACATTGGTGGAGCTCTTTAGTGAAAATACATTTTTAATTATGTAATTTAGTATAATCAATGGATATCACATTTTAATATTGATATCAGCCAATAATATAAGTATGCCAATATTATTGGACATATTTACTTACCAGTGAACTGTAATGAACTATATTAATAGTCATATTGGTACTTTGTACTGGTTAATACTGAAATATATGCACTAGTACTCAGTTTAAAAAAGCAAGTATTAAAGATTTCTTAGCACCGTGCTGTTTTTGTGAGAAGTGACTCTTTCTATACATACAGGTATAAGTGTAAAAATGAAAGAATGAACTGCAGTTCATGTATTTGTCTAATTTAACTTCATTTGTAAGTTGATAGCAGGAGCTACAGTAATTGAAAAGCTTCAATAACTCAGCTGCCGCTTGAATCAGAGAAGGTATCACTGTATGAAGGATTATGTCATCAACATATGGATGGATGTACTTTTGCTTTATGTTGTCCCTGTCCTAATTTTGACAACAGAAAATGAATATGGGACTGTGATAGATTCTTGCTGAACACCTGTGGTTACTTTAAAATGACTCACATTAAAATATACAGATTCCTCTAAAACTTTAATTTGTAGGGAAGGATCCACAGATAAACCAATAAAACTTTACAATCAAATATATAAAACAAGCCAATGTGTGCAGATGTAAAAGTTTTAACCTGCCCGTGGTGTGTGTGCATTTACTTCAAGCAATAGCTTCTGAAATATCTTTTTAGGTCTCAATTTTAAAACATTATTCTGTTTCTTTGCACTTTTTATTCTTATGTTTTCTTTACCTGTAAATGTAACACATTTTTTATGCAAATGATGCCATGTTCTCCTGTGGAGGCAATTAGCTTGGCCTTGAGTACAATTGTTTTATTGTGGTATTTATTGAAAGCATTATCATGTTATCTGCTTTTTTCCCCCTCTATTGTTGGACAGCGGCTGGGCAGCATGCACACACACCTGTAGCATGTGTTGCTGAGGCACTGTGCATGTTTGTGCCTGGCTGTGGAATTTGACTGTTTGGATGATGGCTGAGTTGTGCATGGCTCCGGCGTGTGCGGCATGCGTATCCTGTTGAGTCTCGGGGGATGTGTGTTTGTGTAGAGCAGAGTGCGTTGACGTGTGTGTGTGTGTGTGTGCTCAACTGGTGCTGCTGCTCGTCTGATATTTTTGTCCATGTGCCTTTGAAAAGGTGAAACACATTATTCACAGACAAGGACACATGCTGAGCAGTCGCTCGCCTATCTTCCATCCACACAATGTCTGCTGCCATGCCCATTCATGCCAATTAGTGCCAGTCTTTCTGCCCATGCCCATTACAGCAGGGCAGTTCACCTTCAGCAAACACAACAGCAAAATACTCTGTCCTAGATGTGGGGAGTGGTGCTCATATTAGAAAATATGTTTGCATGTGTTCTTTCCTTTTTTAAAAAAAACATTTTGTCAAGCAAGAAATAATAAAGCGTATGCTTGCCAACAAGCACATCCAGCAGCGTTAGAGTAGAGTACATACTAACATTTGTCTCCACAGCTGTTCTCTTCAGCACTGTGCACACAGTTCTCCCTGAAGCCCCCCAGAGTCACTCATCTCACACCTGTCAGGCTGTCTTCAACCTGATTCAGCTCAGAAATGATCTGACTCATGTCATGACTCATATTGGATGGGTTTTTTTGTGTGTATCTCTCATCATGTCCCACCCACATGAACACATTGCACAAACACAAGTATAAAGTTTGAGGAGGATTTATAGTAAATATAATAATTTTAAAGGAAACAAGGGGGGGGGGGGGGGGTTCCAGAGATCAGGGAAACATTCTCCGTGATAAAAGACCCAAACATTGATTGTATGTGCTGCAAATGATCAAATATGCTCAGTGTTTCCCCTAGAAAAGTGTTTTCCCAAGAAGGCAGAGTAAAATAAAATTTTTAAAAAACTTTCTTGGGAGGGCAAGGTTTTGTTTGTTGCTCTTTGTTTTTTTATGCAATCCTATATTGATCTAGTTTCACTAAATCTGACAATCAAAGTTGAAACTGTCGATATCAACTCAACCCAGATTTCCTTCTGTGGCTTTAAGTGTTTTCATTTGAGCATCAAATGACCAAACGTGGCTCTGAAAGTGCATAACTTTCACAAGAAAACCAAACTATGACCAAAAACAAAAAGATACATTTACAAAAATGCAATACAGCTGCTGGTGGCAAAACTACGATGGAAATCTGATAAAACATTGAAAACATTTATTTTTGTATTGATTAAGGCACAGTTAGATTTGATGCAATCACAGTTACATGCATTGTTCATTTTAATATGTATTATTGACAGTTTTTAATCTTACTTTCTGGCTGAAGGTTGATATTTTTCTGGTTCTGCCTTCAGGTTGATGCTCGCCACACAAAGCTGCGAGAAAGTCAAGAGAGAGGAAAAAACTTTACACAAGTTTTCCAGTGCGAGATCTTTGTTTTCTAACTTTTAACAACCTTTTTCACAAAAGGTTACGTATGTGGGATCAGTTACCATGGCAATGTGCGATTTTACAGCCACCTTCATGACAATTACAACTGAGGGACAAACCTGTGGTTGACTAGCTACGTCTTAAATGCTTCTTTGTAGCACAAATGGTGATAATAATGCAAATAGATGTGCTAGTTATTATGTTAGGGTTTCATTTAAACTGATTGATTAAATGAGTGATGTATGCAGGTTGAATGGATGCATTATCTTCCTCTCTAATATATTCTCTCTTAATCCTGGCTTGTTAGTTTTTTCTTATTTCCTTTTACAGCACACATTCTCTAATCAGGATTACATATTGTCTTTGAAATAATATTTTGATGTTTATGTCTGCATTTATTCTTGAATTAGTGGGTTGGACATTTGCCTGCACACGTGTACATGTCTGCAATGACTGCAGGCCCCGTTGTGTCAGTAGGTGTACGCAAATGCTTGCTTCATGCATGTGTGTGAAAATGAATGAGAGCACATTAGTTTAAGTTTGTTTGTGTGCATGTGCACATCCTAATGCATGTTTGCATATTTACTCATGTGTGTGTCTGCGTGTGTGTGTTTGTGTGTATACTCAGTAGGATTATACAGCAATAGAGGAGCTTAACAGTGATTTGCCCATCCATTCCAGTCCCTCCCTAATCCTCCACACACACAAACACACACAGGGACTTTGATTGTGTGTGTGACTTGCAGGGATCTAATAGTGTGTGTGGATTAGTAGGTTTGTGAATGGGATGTGGCTTGGGCTGAAGTAGCACACTACACTGCCAGGGAGTTAACACAGTCTGGCAGAGGGTTGGTGAGCGACACTGAGATGGAGGGAGGGAATGGAGAAAGAGGGAAAGATATTTCTGTGTTGTGTAAATGGCACAAAGTTCAGAGGACATTGTTAAACATGATTATAAAAGGTTATTTGAGTCTTACTGAGAACACTGCATGAAGAAGTTTAGACTGTCAGGGCACGCCTTCATGAAGCCTGTCTAGCTGTGATCGGTTGCATGTGTGTGTGTGTGTTTAGTGCATGACCATTAGATGTCTCCACACCTGCTGTCTCACAAGTTCCTGCACACACACACACACAGTCACACATGCATTCAGAGACAGATGGAAAGACATGGAAAAACAAGAGAGCTGAGACTTTGGCTGACAGAGACAGACGGGGGTGCATCAGTTAAGAGTGTGTAGGAAGACGAGGGGTTGCTGTTGTCATAACCACACTGTGTGTGAAGTTTGCGTGGGCAATAAGAGTCAGAGTGTGCATGTTTGTGTGACAGAGAGGGAGACAGCTGAGGAGTCTGTGATATGTATATGGATGTGTATATATAGAAGCTTTTTTATCAGTTTCCTTAGTGACTGGCTGCGACTGAGACTGTACTCAGTTCTGCAGAGGAAGGCAGAAGAAGGAGACAGACTGAAAGGCCACAGAGATTTTCTTATAGTTTCTTTATTGTATTATTATTGATAATTAATGCAAAAGAACACTGGGCTACCTGACCACACAAAGCTCTCCCAAATTTACTCTAAGAGCATTGTTTAAAAAATATCCATCCATTTTCAGCATCTTGCTTTACTCAATTCTGTAAATCAGCTGGGTAATTAGTAAGTTATACTATGTATGGGATATGTATAGATCAATACCTTTGCTTTGGTCATTTTAGATCGAATAAAAAAAGAATGATCCTGAAAACATCCCAGACGACACAAAAGACCTTTTTTTGCCAAAGCAAATGCTGCTGCAAAACAGGCTGCCATTTGTGCAAGCGCTGGTTGTAAAAAAAACATTTGGTGTATTTATGTGGCTTTTGCATTACGAAACTAGTAAAAATCTGTATCTTTTTTTTAGCAGCTCCACAGAAGAACTCTTTCGCTCATGTCAAGTCATCCTTCATTGGTCAAAATTCTCCCGCTGGGGCTGCGCAGATTTTTGCCCAAACGAGAAGCAAATGAAGGGGGCGTGTCACACAACCTGTCAATCACACAGAGTCCAGTGAAAGTGTTGATCCGCTTGGGCTGTAAATGATTAGCCCATTTTTAAATGATTAGGTGTTTTTTGTTTAAGTTTTCTCTGTTATTATTAGTTTTGCTCTACGTATTGTTGGTTAATCAAAAATTAGAACAACCATTTCACAGTTTTTAAACACATTGGCAGGAATGACATGTGTGTATGTATGATTTTCTATCTGGATATGAATCTTGCGGTCATCTAGCTTAACTAGATTGAGAAAACAAAATTACCTTTTAAAAATCTAAAATTTATTATATTGATTTCATTTGGTGGCAGACTGGAAATAAACCCATAAAAATAATTTATGATTAACTGCAGTGAAAGCTCGACAGAGCTGCCAAAGCTGCAAATGCGCTGCCTCTTCCACTTTGTTGATTAAACTGCTCTTGTTTTTTCAGTTTCGTTAATAGTCATTTATTGTTTTTATTTAATGGAACAATATAAAAATCTTTTTAAATAATGTAGCATCCTCCAAAATAGACAAAAGGGCTGGTTTGTTTACAAAAAACTAGCTATTTTTAGCATTATATCAAATTACTAAATGTATTTTCAGCATGAACAACAAATGTAACAAGTAAATATTGTGTCTTTTGTTTCTCACTGTCACAAGTATGTAGGCAGTAGTAAAACCCTCCTTGGTGTTGAACACTGGATTGGTATCAGGCTGACAGGAAAAGCAACCGACACAAACAGGAAGTGATTTTAGTGCACGTTTGGACCCACTAAGTCTGGTGGGAATTATTTAGGTTTTGTGTGTGTATATGTGTGTTTTTGGGTGTTGTGGATTTTTTTTTAGCCTCGTTAGGACCTGTTTTTTGTTGTGACCACTGACTTTGCCAAGACCAGCAGTCTGCATTTGGATTGAAGGCTAGACACAAAGCATCACAAATGTCAATTTGCTGGTGCTGCCTAAAGACAGAACTTGTGTGTGAACTGAGGATAGGGACAGGGTAGGGTATACACACTAAATGAAGGTCAATATGAAGATAGCTGTACAAGCTGGTATGTAATTGTATCCCCCCGTGCACTTACTACCATCTCTTAAAATCGAGGAGCGTACTTAATCTATATTTACTTCCAAATGGTCTTTTAACTAGGTCAGCTAACTAACGGAAATAGACTGCTGCACACTAGAAATCAGTTATGCCATCTAGTGTTCAAAAAGCAGAACACTGCTGCCTCGCTGAGGATTATTTTTATGTGTAAGAGAAAAACTAACTTCTAATTTGTCCTATGTCTGTACCATGGACATTATACACGTGTAGAAGTTTGTGTCTGCATGTATAACAGTGAACATATTTAATATGTAGCAGAAGGTTTATAGTATGATTTTATGTGTGAGCCTTGTATTGATGATACATCTCAACCTGAAATTAATAATTATGATTAATTTTGTTAAGTGACAGAAAACAAGTCTGATCATTTTGATAATTATTAAGATTGAGGGAAGATAAATGCTTCTGGGATGAGAACATTTCTTGTCTCTTTTAGCAAAATATAACAAATTCAACTTAAGTATCAGTTGCAACCTTACATACCAGCACATTTAGATTCCATGCCACTCTCTCATGTACTCTGTTTCTGTCTCTGTTTCTCTAATCTCTGCTGCTTACTCTCTCTCCCCCCTCTCCCTTTATCTCCCCCACAGTCCCCCTCTCTGTCCTTCTCACTGTAACACCCTCCCACCCCCTCCCGCGTTCTCTTTCTCTGCTTATAAGCGCTCTCTGGGCGTGCAGCCAGCTGGCGTGTGTGTGTTTTTTGAATGAATACCTGATGAAGTTGGACCAGCAAATGGTGGGAGGGGCCTGAATGCGTACATGTGCATGTTCGTGTGTGTGTGTGTGTGTGTGTGTGTGTGTGTGTAGGGTAGACAGTGTAAGAGCTCTGGCTCACATTCAGCCCCTTGCATAATACACGTTGGAGCATGCGGGACTCCCTCCCTGTAGGCGTGTACAAGTGTGTGCCATCATTTGTTTTGTGTGTGTGTGTGTGTGTGTGTGTGTGGGTGTGTGTGTGTGTGTGTGTGTGTGAGTGAGAGAGAGAGAGATCACTTGATTGCTACATATCAGAGGTAGTAAGGGAGCCTCCTGCCTTGCTGTCAAGATATAAGAGAAATCTGCTGGCTATGTGTGAGTGTATGCTATGTTTGGGGCAGTGTGTGTGTGGGGAGGGGGGGTTTGGTTGTGTTAAAAGCTCAGAGCAGTTTGTAGCACAAGCGCACTAACTCTGTTAGGATTTTCTGCTTGGGGGGAGACTGAGAAGGACTTGGGTTTCTGTGAAAGGGATGTGGCCATGCAGGAGAGCAGAGGAGTCGAGGGAGTAAAAGAATGAGTGGGGGAGAAAAAGCATGCTGCAGAAGGGAGCTATTCATGCTAGCATGGTAAGTAGACTTCACACAGTTTTGTGCTTGCTCTGAGGGAAGTGTGTAGGGGCAAGCGAGAGAGAGGATGTGTATCTGTCCCAAACACTTGAGTTGTTGTATCCCAGTGTGTCATCTGTAAGTGCATTCTGCTTCTGCCCTAGTTTTTTCCTACAGTCGTGGTTGCTTGTCTTTCTTCTCTGGATGTCTTTCTTTCCTCTGTTCCTCATTCGTATCCTTCCATTACCTTTGCCTTACTCTTTGACACCCCCGCACCCCCCACTTAGCGATCAACCAAACCTCAGGGCTGTGAGAAAGTGCAAGTCATGCAACACTGCCCAAGTGTTTCTTTTTAAGAGATGCTTTCTCATTTTTCTCACACTCATTTTTTCCCCATTTCTGTTTCTATTTGTGAAACCATCACATCACTTTCTGTCCCTTTTGCTGCTGTTTTTTTTTCACCCACCTTTTCTTCCCTCCTCCACCTTTAGTAACCCATCTATCAACATCTGCTCTTCCTTTGCACTCAATATCTAAACATTGTATAATCATAGTTTTCACTGTTGGTGCATTATGAACAACCCTGAAAGAACAAAATGCCAACAAGTTCAGAATTTATCAAAATATTTGTCATGTGCCTGAATGTACACACACACCCCACCTTCACCCCGTCTGTCATGCAAATAGCTACGGTCATGAGAAAACACAGACTAAAAGATGCACAGATAAAGAAATGAAGTTGAACAAGACAGAGAAGTTCAAGCCTGCAGCAAGACTCCACCTACCAGTTGAACTATATTTAGAAGTGAGACACATCACGTTGAACTTATCCCTTTGATCGTGATTATGCTTATGACTGGGCAATCATGCGCATGCAGACACAAATATGTAGCTTTGCTCACCAGTTCCTGTTACTCACATTTGTTTAGACTGCATGAAAACATTGCATGTATGTTGAGAAAACTAGTAACAGTCTTACAATGTGAAGCATAATTTAAACTGAACTAAGATGATGGGATCATGACGGCTTCTACAGTATTAACAGTGTAGCTCTACATTGCTAATGTTTTCATTTAATGAGGGTTTAGGACTGAGAAAAGATTTTTATAGTAGTGTCTAAAGGAGGAGGTTTTTTATTTGATCTCATATCTCATATGCAAGACTTCTGCTGAAGCTGTTCTTTTTAAAAAATATTTGTTATTGCAATGATCTCCGGTGGTAGTCACTCTGTTTATAGTTCATACAGACATACAAGAGTGTGTCATTGCAGAAAGATTTCATAGTTAGTAATTTTTCTTCATTAAGAACTGGATTTAACGTGACTGTGACTGGTAAGCAGACTAACGAAATGTGTGTGTCACCTTGATATACACACCCATATCAGCACTCTCACTGCAATCTCCCCTAATTGTACCCCTCCACTCCACCCATCCAGGCAATTTATTTAATTTAGTTTTTTTTTGTTGTTATTTACTGAGCTACTAGAATCACAGAACCAGATTTGAGATTTGATGGTAGATCTGTGTGTTTATCAGTGTGTGTAAAGAGTCCAAGCACATGCAGGGCATACAGCTTGGATTACAAGTCATATGATATCCACACACAACCTCACACACGCTGCAAGCTCAGCGAGATTCAGAGGACTTAGCTTTTCAGCAAATGTGTGTTTGAGTGTCAGTTACAGAGAAGCAGCACTCGCTCTTTTTTGTTATGTAGGTCAGCTGAGCCTGCCTCTCTCTGCCTCTCATGCATCTAAGCCTTTTTCGCTTCCATACCTCTGGTCTCCTTTTTTCTCTCCATTTGTTTTTTTATTTTATAACTTTCTCAAATCCCTCAGTTCATGCTCTTCTGTTTCCTCTACCATTCATTTTTGGGTTAGTGTAGCTATTTTTTAACCATCTGAGGGATTCCTATCATTTGGGCTAAAAGGGAATTTAAAGTGAGGATTAATCTCTGTCTGACTGGACCACAGCAGCAGTGTGTTCAGCCTCACATATGCAAATGCCACTGACAAGGTGATGAAGTTTCACAACTAATTCGGCCAGCAGAGAGTTGTAGGTTTCCCACTGGCTACTGCTGACTCAGAGAGTTAAAATATTTTGGCACAGCTTCTCTGTCAGGGCCCTGTAATTGAAGTGAGGGGGTAGTGCTTTTGTAGCACACACTAACAAATGCTATATCTAGTTTTTATACTGAACTTTGGATTCTATTTTCTGCCCTCACGTTTTTGAAGTCATAGTAAAGGTTGTCATCATCTGCTTTCTAAAGTTTGCACTCATGCTTGCTCCCTTTAATGTCCTATTTCTCTTGGCTATTTCTGCTTTAGGTCAAAGTGTCAGAGACAAAATGTTTCAAATGATGCAGTTACTGTTTTAGATCAATCACCTAGAAATCCAAAGATTAAATGGGCAATAACACAGACTGGATACTGAAAAGAGAAGAGGTGATCAGATTAAAAAAGGCTGGATTGCACTTGAAGTGGTGGATGTGTTAAATACATTAATGCTGTGTGCATCTTTATTTATTCTGCACCAGTAACACGCTGAAGTGGTTACAGTATATTAATCTGCATCGATATATTGAGAATGTTGTCAGTAAGATGCTGATTTAGACCCAAAATTCAAACATGGATTAAAAATAGTTGTTGATATTTGTTTATTTTAGTTGAACTATTCTGTCTTTATTTACAAGATAAAAGTTCTGGGATTTAAATTAATTAAATTAAATACCTGAGATATTCTAGTTTCTTTTTTGTGATTTTGATATAATTTATTATCTGTGATAAAAGATTGCACCTTATGTGTGGTGGGCTTGGACAGAAGACAAAATTTGATTCTGTGTTTGTGGTATTGATGTGCTTAGGCAGAAATATCAATATTAGCACTGTAAATATGTACTGATCCCCTTACTTTTGGCAAGATCAGCAAGTATTTCTGATCCTAATATTGGTTTCTGAGGGCTGAACAGCAATTTTTTTATAACTCGAAGGTCATTGGTTTGATCCTTGGCTCAGACAGTAGCCTTTCTGTGTGAAGCTTGCATGTTCTCCCCGTGCTAGTGTGGGTTTTCTCTGGATACTATAGCTTCCTCCCACTTTCCAAAGACATGCATGTTAGGTGGATTGGTCATTCAAATATCTATGTAGGAGTGAATGTGTGTGTGACTGGTTGTTTGTCTCTATGTTGGTCCTGTGATGAACCTGTCCATGGTGTACCTCATCTCTCGCCCAATGATTGCTAGGATATACTCCAGCTGCCTACGACCGTTCATTAGAATAAACGGTACAGATAATGGGTGGATATTGGTGTCTAGCCAACTGTAATAAATATCACACCAGACATTTCTTCCCTGGCCAGATGTATATGAGGTCCAAATAGATGCTGATTTTAAAGGGCCTGTATTATGCAAAATCAACTTTTATGAGATTTTAACTTTCTACCAGTGTTAATTGTACCTTTAAAACAATGAAGTAGTTTTATTTTTAATCCATGCATTTTGAAGCTTTAACTCTTTTGAAAAGAAGGGTTTGTCTTAGGCATGCCTGACCCCGCTACTCCGACGTGGCACGGTAGAGATTCCCCCACCCCGACCTGAAAAGTTTAGCACTCCACCTCCCCCACATCACTGGGTAGACGGAGGAGACGCGCTCTGTCTAAGGTGATGTCACGGGGTGGGCGGGGAAATGGGACAGCCTATCTGGCTGCTCAGTGCAGGCGGGGCAGATGAGCTGGGAGCAAGCCATAGTAAGCCGTTCCCAGTTCCGGGTAAGAGACCTCGATCAAGAAATGAGTGTTATGGCAAAAATATAGTATGGTGTATGTTGCAAAATGCATAATATAATCATAAATGTGCATAGGTTACACTGTGAAACGGAAAAATGTAGCATAATATAGGATGTTTAAATAAATCAGATTTTATATATAAGTCAGGAGGCTTCCAGAAAAAAAATTGAAATGGAGGTTTAATACCTAAATAATGCCCACTAGATAAGCCACTAGTATGAGAGGCAGATAAGAACATCAAGCCATTACATATAAAAATGATAATTGAGAGTTATTTAGAAGGAGCTGAGGCAGGAGGGTGGACTGGAGCTGTTATAAGAGAGAGGCAAATGAACATGGACTTCAGCTGTATAAGCTCACCTTCCAACGGTACCTCGCAACACACCTCTGAGTCATGCCTACTTTATTGAACAGATGGTGTGCATGTGCTTACTACTATGAAACAAAGCCTCAGTGTGTGTTTGTGTGTGTGTGTGTGCTTGTGCGCAATCAGCAGCTTTTGTATTTGTGCATGTAAATACTTCCTGTACATTTGCTTATTTTTAGGTCCATCTCTGCAGTTGTGTTGTAGAAGCGTATCATTAACATGTATCCCAGATAAGTCGGTTGGTCTAATATCAGTAGAGTCAACAAAAATTATATTTAGAAATATTAATAAACCAGCTAAATCAATACAAGGTGCTCTTTCATGTCAGCTGTACTTTGTTAGTACAGTTTCCCCATGTTTAGTGTCTGAAACAGGAATCCATCGTAATGTCAAAATGCTTTGACTATGCAATTCTGTTTTTCGTGTCATCTTGTTATTGAAGCCAGAAGTATTGATAACCACCTTTCTCTTTTGAATGCTGCAGTAATAGGCATTGTCAAGAGATCAATGGTGGATCGTTTCACATTCTTCAGTTCATACCTGCATTAGATTGCATCTAGATTGAATTTGGATAGTTTTGAGAAAGGCTTATAGGACACAATGCACTCAAGTAATGCAGTATTGGTGGTATTTCACTGAATGTAGAAGAAATATTAAGACTGATACAATATAATTTTGATTTTTATCTCATTTCAGTTTTGTGTTACCTTCAATGACCATCCTATGGTGCTAAATTACGTTTATATACTTTACAAAATGAAGAAAACCATGCTAGGCTCTGCAGCTGTATGGATTTAACATATTTTTGCTTGTATGCTACAAGTGATGCACTTAAATGTTTTCCTGGACAAATATAGGATACGCCGCTAAGTGGCAGCATACAGTAGTAGCTCTGTGTTAACTGTCGTGATGTTTTGTGATTTTTGTAATATATATGTCTTTTTTTAAGACATCAACTGTCAGTTTGGGTCGTTCAAGAAGACTTTCGCTCTGGTGAAAGTTGTGCTACACAGGAGTCTCTCTGCATATGTTTTTTTCTGCTCTTTCAAGACTTGTTATTAGAGTCTCTGTGGCAACAAGACTTGTTTACCACCGGGATTTACTGATAATGCTCTCCAAATTCAAGATTATCACTGAAATAAAACTTCAAATCCCAACAGAGTTAAAAAGAAAGAGATGAAGATGCAGGGCAGGAGTGAAGCAGAGAGAAAAACGATGGAGATTTAAACCGTTTCTTCCAAC
>JBAMHV010000018.1:12988552-13008710 GCA_037177535.1 Pseudomugil gertrudae
TGCTCTGAGATGGTGCTTCCAGACAGCAGACTGGAGTGTCCTCTGTGGTCCTCATGGAGAGGACATCAACAGCTTGATTGAGTGTATGACAGATTATATGGACTCTTGTGTGGACGGCACTATCCCGGCAAGAACAGTGAAGAAATTTCATTAACTATTTTTTGTATTTACAAAACTACTACAATTTGAATTTCCCTCTGGGATCAATAAAGTATCTTTTCATATAGAGTTCAGTTTCTTTTCATCAGCACACAATGTAGTGAGAGTGTAAAGTTGAAATGTGTTTCAGGAACAGAGAATGTGTCAGCATAATTAAATACGACCAGGCATCAGCGAGAAAAAGGCACGCGCCCGGTTGTGTGTGCACGCGTATGTATTTATGGGTGTATGTTCCTAAAATGCTTGTGCATTATTTATGAGATTCACACCAAGCTGTCCATCTTTACTGGGAGGGGATTTGAGTCAACAGATGGCACGCACACATACATGCAAACGTGTAGTGCACACATTTTTATGTACAGGACTGTCTTGTAATCTGAGCATTATTGACCTGCTGGAGAGGCTTGTAGTGTTATTTTTAGTTTACATACGTTGAGTGTCTCTTGGATTTGATTTTCCCTGTCCATGTTATATTTTTTATTTCATTTTCAAGGTGAACTTACAAAATGTGTCTGTTTCTGTTTTCTTAGGCTTGTGCTGCGTGTGGGCAGGCTTTCCTTTGGAGGGAAATGATTCCACATGAAGTGCAACGCACTCGGCCCCCCATCGTCCTCTGCGGCAACAGCAGGTGTGACGTTGTGACGCTCTCCCCTACCACACTGGGCTCACCCTTCAGTCGCTAAAGATTCCCGGACGGATCAACCACCCCCACTTCTCCCCTACTAGACACCCCTCCCATAATTTCAGCTGCATCTGTAATCCTTCCTCACCTGCCTGATAGGGCTGGGTTTTCTGTTTTAACAAAGAAATAACCCAACAATCAGCTGCTGGGTCAGCTGGATCAAGACGACAGAAGAGACGAAATTTGGAAAGTTAATTAATGTGAAACAAAGGACAGAGCATTAAAAGTGACAAAAGGAGAAAGGAAAGTAAAAAAAGAAAGAGAACGAGAGAAGAGACGAGATAGGAAAAGCAAAGAGTCAAAAATTGGAAGAAAGATAACGCAAGTACAGTTGAGAGACGTGAAGTGAAATCAGCATGAAGTCCAACCAGGAACGCAGTAATGAATGTCTGCCCCCAAAGAAGAGGGAGATCCCATCAAGCACGATACCGTCTGAAAATCGCTCACCCACTTTGCCACCTCCCAGTGACAGCCAGCGCTCAGAGAACTTGACCTGGCTTGTGGCAGGAGGAAATGAGAGCAGTATGGGTGCACACCGTAGCTCCAGTCAGTCTGATGGGCCCCAGTATAAATCCCCCTCCTCCTTTTTGGACTCTTCCACCTCTTCTTCTTCACTGAGGCTAGTTTCATCTCTACCTACAGTATACACATCCCCCCTATCACAGTCCACTGTTGGAGGAACTGTCCACTACACCCAGCTGCCTCCCAATCTGCAGTTCATAGCTTCACCTTACACTACTCCATACACAGGCTACATCTCGCCTCAATTACTCCCACCTCCTCCTCCACCTCCCCCCCACTCCTCCTCGTCTTCGGCCACACAGAGATCATCGTACGCAGAGACAGCTTCTGGTCCTACACAGGTGTCCAAACAGGACCAGCAGCGAGTTTCCACAGGACGCACCTCCATGCCTCCTCCTTCTACAGATCCTGTCCCTCATCACGTTCAAATGTCAACATCTCCACGGACTGTGCCGTCTCCTCACCACCTAGGAAGCACTCATCTTTCGTCCCAGTCCATACACCCCCACCACAATTTGGGACATGGCATATCCCATGTTGCGATGAAGTATTCCGATGGATCGTCCAGGAAAGAAGAAGGTGGCTCCAGGCTCAGAGAGCACCACAATGGGGAACTGGAAAGGGTTCGGCGCTTTGAGTCCAACCTCTCCAAGTCAGGGAGCAAGTCACGGGAAGCCACTTTGTCTTCTTATGATGCTCGTCAGCTGGTTCTGCCATCAGATTACTCTACACAGGATTCTTTAGGGTTGAGAACCTCCATCATGTTAGTACCTAACAGCCATGGAGACCACCAACTGTTGCAGCCTAGAGCCAGCCCTGAGAAACTGACAGCTTCTGCCCCCACAAACCTGGAAAAAGGAGGTATCATCACAGGCAAGCCTGTCAATCGCGTACCCTCTTCATCCAACACCACCTGCTCTTTCACATTTCCACCTCCACTAAGTGTAGACAGTCTGAAAGCTGCTGTCAGCACTCTGTCACCTCAGACTGTTATTCAGACCACCAACAACGCCACAGAGCCAGTGTCGATGGGACTCTCATCTATTATAGGTTATATTGCAGGGGGCAGTGGGAGCAGCTACCACACAGGCCTACAGCAACACTTACTCATTCCAGGCACCCAACCAGTCATCATCCCTGTTAGTGGAGGTGGAGTCCCTGCCTTGGAACCTGTAACCTCCCACATTACATCATCCAACCAAGCCACACCTTTTCCTACTACACTCCCACATACATACATTGCTGCCACTGCCCCGAAAGGAGACATTTTGGAAACCCAAAGCGCCTCATTCCAGGAGGCTGCTTCAGGTGCAGTGGTCCAAGCTCAGCTTCATCTTCCTATTGTCCCCATTCCATCAGGGCTGGTTGCACCCTCTGTCCCATCCAGTACAGTGGTATCCTCTTCACTACCCCCATATTTCATCAAGGGTTCCATCATCCAGCTGGCAGACGGTGAGCTGAAACGCGTGGAGGATCTGAAGACAGAGGACTTCATCCAGAGTGCAGAAATCAGCAGTGAACTAAAGATCGACTCATCCACAGTGGAGCGCATTGAAGGGAGCCACACTTCACCCAACTTTGCTGTGGTTCAGTTCTCTGTTGGTGAGCACCGTACCCAGGTAAGGAATATGCTGAAACCCTCAGTAAAAACTGTCCGAAGTTCAAAGTGGCTGCAGCAAAACACACGAAAACAGACTGAGTCTGTTAGTTCATCATGTGTCTGATTTTTTCTGCAGTATATAATTAAGAAAAAAAGTGGCATGCCAATGACAACAGCTTTATTTGCACATGTAACATTCAAAAGTATGTTAATGTGCATCTTAGCACTTAACGCCAGGAGGTACATGACTCTGAGGTCTTTATCTAGTCTTGTAATCACCACTGCAGCAGCTAATCAGGATAGCTTAGAAGTAAGACTTCCTGGAGTCTCCTCTAACTTCCAAGTGACCTTATAAAAACAGACTTTAAGGTTTAGAAAGAAAGTAGTCTACAGGAAATTATGCCTGTAAAAAAAGTTGTAATTGGAGAACCCACTATTAGCTTTAGCTTCACTAGATGATTAACAAAGAAATGTAAGAGCAAAGCAGATAATGTATATAACCATTAAACCAAGAATGTGATAAATTACAGACGTTTGACATCATCGGCCGATATTGGCATTAAATGTGACAGCTTTTACTTAACACTACATGTTAATATCAAACACATCAGACTTAATTAGACTTGTGCTGAGCTTAACGTCAAACTCAAGTTAGCTAATTACCCACTGAATTGAGTCAGGTGTGTTTCAGCGGGGAAAGTCCTAACACTTACAGGACTGCAGCCCTCGAGGACCGGAGTTGCCCATCCCTGATCTAAAACCCACTGAAGTCTATTTTACTCACTTAGGAATGATTTATTTTAATCCATTGTCAGATTAATAGACATCCACTGTTCTACTGGAAGCTTTATGAAGCTCTGAAGATCTTTGCATGAGGGCAAACATAAACTAATAACCAGTTCATACTTTTTGTTTGTTTGCTTAAAAAATGATCAAGTATTTGTCTTTACTGATTACCTTGTGCAAACATGGGAAAATTTTTTTCCAGTCTTTGTCACAGAGAAGTCTTCCTTTATTTAACCCATATCTGTTAGTAATTATCTAAGATCTTTGTCTTTCCCTCAATTGATTTATTTTCTGCCTCCTATTCTTTCCAGCCTATCCAAATACACTTACATTCACACACAAGTAGCCTTTTAACTGTCTTTGAGGCGAAATGCTGAAGCTTGTTAATCTATTTCATCTGTCTATGCAATGGCTCGTCTGCCCACGCTGCACATCTCTAACCATCTCTTCTGCCCCCGGCTGCTCTTTGATACTGTACCCCACAAAAGCTCACCATCTTTCAAAGACTTAGCTCCTCTCTCTTGTGCTCCCTTGTATTTCCTCAGAGGTGGTACCAGCTTTGAGTCCATGTTCAGAAAAGTTACTGAGAAGTCAAAATTATGTAATCCACAAGGGAAAATATTGCCTGGTATTTGCTTTGAGAGAATGCATGATACATCTTAAACCTGTATCATTCTTGACATTGTTTTCTTTCACGCTCAGTTCCTCTTTTCATTTTTTTGTTCAACCCACCCTCTTTATGTAAACTTACCTTTTCATCTCCATCTTTGTAACTTCCTTCACTTGATTTTCCTCTCCTGTCAAATATTCTTCATCTTCTTTCACTTCAGTGTTGCTCATGTTTTTTTGTTTCTCTTTCTTTCCTAATTATATCCGAGTGCCTCCTCTCAGGCTGTTATTCTTTTTATTATCAGTGCATTAAGTTCAAATTGTAGTAAAAGCAAAGGAAACAGAAAATAACTAAATGCCTAGTCTTTCCTTTTAAGTTAGTGTTTTTTATTTTTGCCTGCATTATTTAGATGTATGTCTACCAAATCAGAGCAGCCAACTCTTTGCTCTTGTCACTTTTATCAACACATAAACAAATAAAGGGTGTATTTCTATACCTTGGTATCAAAAGCTACAGAAAAGTACCCTGTATGGGGGAGAAATGGTCCCTCTGGTACATGTAATGAACCATTGTTTAACTGGAAAAGAAACAAGACAATGACAGTCTCACAGTATAGGTAAATAGCTAAATCTTTATTGTATTGTGGGCTGTGTTATCTTTCAGCTACAACAAGGTCCCTGGCTCACATCTCAGTACCAAGCTTTTTCTGTGTGGAGGCTGCATTAACCTGTTGAAACTATGAATTACAAGTAAACCTTACTCCAATACATTTCTGCTACGTTATTCTGAATTTGGATTTAATTTAGAAGCTGGATATGATACTCTATTAAATAATACAAAGAACATAATTCCTCCCATGGGATGAGCCAAGGAGGTCAGGTAAGCTGTGAGCTGCGTGATGGCTGAAGGAAGGAATGTTAGCGATCCCATCATCAGATTAAAAAAGCTGGCTCCTGGGACATAAAATGTCACCTGTCTGGCATACAAGGTGTCTGAACTTGTGTGCAAGGTCAAGAGGTTCCCACACGATTGTTGGCCTCCTGAACTAGTCTTCTTTAGAGAGGTTGAACTTTCTTTCACTCCTGCGACAACATTTTGAAATAACACAGTTCAAAAGTCCAAACCCCTTTTTTCAGACTCTTCCCCCCAAAGCACAGAAATGTGCTGCATTTATGTAATATACTGTTCATTTCCAATGATGGACCCATAAGTTGGTTGTGGGAGATTTTATGGTTGCCAAAGTATTTTTCCTTCAAAGTGTCGATCAAGATTGAAATGTACAGCAACGTAGAAAGCTTATTAATTTTTCACCCTGTGTTTCCCATACTGGATTCATCTGTCTGGATTTTCTCAGAGCTACAGCTCAATCATAACCTGTACTGAACATTTACTGTTAAACTTTACTCCCACCACTCCAATAAAGTTTATAGGGTTTATAATTATTATAACTGTCTGATAACATTAGAAACTAAATAAGTGAACTGTCACCTTTTGTTCCAGGTGCTCTGATCTGTTGCATCACATCAACCACACTCACTCACTCACATATGACCAGACTGATTATTCCTCCTGAATGGAGGAGGTTCCACTCTGCACAGAAGTTACAGGGTGTCAGGTTAAGCCAGTGTTTCCCAAACTGGGGTGGGTCTCAAATCCCAAGTGCTCTAAGCGTCTGAGAGCGTATGATGGGTGCATGAGGAAGAGCATGTGCAGAGTTGAGTTTGACAGACATATAACCATCCTATCTTTTAGATTGGGAAAGTTAAAATGATTGGATGATGGGTTTTTTCAAGCTTGTTGATTCCACAGGTGACTGCATTTTCTTTTATTTTTGTGTTATAGCATTAATTTAATTGTAAGCAATATAGTTAAAAATGTTTCTGTAAAACATCTACCCTGGCTTTAAGGTGCAGAATGGCGTGTATGAGATACAGGCTCCAGCCAGCGTGATAACATACCAACAGAAGCAGTCATTTTCACAGTCATTGAAGCTTTTGTTGTTCTTTTCCAGACAAATATAGTTAATTTATTATTTTTAAACAGTTTTAAAGCTAGAAATATAATAAAAGGCATATTTAAACACTCAAAGTATGTACTTAGAAAGTATAAAGTTTAAAAACAGATGTAGGAAATAAAATAAAGAAAATAAATAATAGAGGAAGATGATAGAATAATGATTTTTAAATCTCCTCTGGATCAAATTACAAAATGAAAGCTATATTTCTCATATAATTACACACCTTAATTTATATGCAGCTGTTTTTGCTGGCTCAGGTGGTCAGTTGTACCTTTGTACCTTTAAAATACTAAGAGACATAAAGTGCATTAATATTTTTTTCTTTTCCCAAACTGTTTCTTCTTTAGGTGAGCGTGGAAGTTTTGTTGGAGTACCCCTTCTTTGTCTTTGGCCAGGGCTGGTCTTCATGCTGCCCCGACAGAACCACCCAGCTTTTAGAGCTGCCTTGTTCCAAGCTTTCTGTTGGCGATGTTTGTATTTCCCTCACTCTCAAAAACCTGAGGAACGGATCACTGAAGAAGACGCAAGTTCTGGAGCCAGCCATCCATACCCCCGCAAACCACGGGCACCTCAAACCCACCACAGCTGTCTCAGACGCACCTCAAAGCTGCAGTGGAGGAAACTCCAGGCACAGGGAGAGGGAGAATGGGATCGGTCAGCGAGGGAGCGGTGAAAGTGGGAATGGGAGTGGTGGAGGCTCCAATGTGGAAAATGGGGATCTCATGTTTGGGGAAAGAGGATCTGTTTCTAAAGGTCAGGGTGCCAGCAGCACAGAAGCAGGCTCTATTAAACCAGGAGGCAGAAAAAGGAGGTGGTCTGCCCCTGAAGGTCGGAAAATTGAAAAATCAGAGGAAGAGCCACCTTTGACCCTGCCCAAACCTTCTTTCATTCCTCACGAGGTGAAAGTCAGCATCGAGGGAAGATCAAATATTGGTAAATAAAAGCTAGCGGGACTTAATAAGCCTCTGGGATTTAAATAAAATATACATAACAGGATTTTACAGAGAAAAAAAATGCCCATTTAATTTTTCATTTGTCTTGGTTTTATTTTCTGCTTTTTTATCTTAAATACTGTACTGTAGAGGTAATTTCACCCTACATGGTATCGCTTTACATAAAGTCCATGTAGTTTATAACACATTTTTTATAGGTGGGTTTAATATCACATGAGCAATCGTGCCGTTTTGGTTATTTTCATGACTTTATGGTGAGGGATTTGTGAAGTGTGCTTAATGTTTATTGGTGGTTTTGTGGCGTTCTGGCACCACACCTGACGGGTCTGTTTGGCCGCTTACACATTACACAGCATGTGAGTGCTTCTAGCGAGGCTACCTGGACAAAACATTTTTCAATCATCTCTCACCAAGGTTGTGGCATAATGTCAGCTAGTCTCAAACATGAAGAATTAAGGGGCAAACTTTGAATTGGAGTGAAATTTGATCAAATATAACCCCACGTATTTTATATAAATCTATAAAGAGATGTTAAGCATCACACAGACCTGAAGCAGATGTCAATCAGGTAATGCCAGTGTGCCACACAATAGAGAGGGAACAACACTCTGCTCAGTTTGATGGCAGTGGAGTCTTTACTTTCACCTGTAGCATTTTCATTTGTTGTTTCTTGAACCCCTCATCTTCTGTCTCACCAGATGGTTGCTTTAAATGATTGTCACAAACCTTAATCAGGGGTCAATTTTGTCCTCGATTGGGCCCAGGTGGGCCAATGTTGTATAAATGTGAGATAACCTAACCTAATACATGCAAGTGCAAAAACACACTGGGTTGATGAGCTTCACTCTAGGAAGTGTTGAGGGGAAGACTGTTCAATCCTCATCACATTTGATTAATTACTTTATATTTTTTTATCCAGAAAAGCTGCGTGAGAGGAACCGTGAGGCTCCTGCATCCCAGATCTGTGAGGGTCAGGATGTTTCAAAGCACTTAACACACCTGTCACACTCACCATACAGCCAACAGACTTTTGTTGTCTCTTTATTTACATAGTACTGTTTTAGATACATTTTTTGACAGTGGTGGAGAGTAGCAGCAGCACTTTGGAAAGGTGAAGTTGAGGGTGTTCGGTAATGTGGGAGCAGTTGTGCCATGGAATCACACAGCAGGGGATGAATGTGACAGGTATGAAATCACTTTCAGTCAGCAAAAGGTAGTGGGAAAAGTACGTAGAAAAAGCGAGTAAGAAGCGTATATATGCTGAATATATTTTACGTTTGGTGAAAATATAGGGAGAAGTGTTGGAAACTGTGTTGATAGTGTAGCTCTGGCTTAAAGATGAACACAGAAACAAAAGGCTTTGAAACATCCCGTTGGTGTTCTGAACTAAACCGAGAGCTTAGAAAACTCACGCCACATAATTGTGAAGGTCATCTTATATTTGTAATGTATGGGTTGTTTGTAAGATGCTATTGTATGTCCCACACACACTTATAACACAGACACAAAACAGTACAGACCATCTCCGTGACCTAAGACATGTACTGTCAATACACATTATATGACTGCAGATACAGATGTTTTTGCGAATGTTGTCCCTACCGAAAAGACAATAGTGGACTTATATTTGATTGGTGCACACTGCTGACAGTAAAGATGTACTGAAAGTACTCTGTAGTGTGTGTGTGTGTGTGTGTGGGTATGAGTATGTGTGTTGTGTATAGAAAAAAATATATATTCATTTGATATATACAGACAATGTTAAATGTCCAGTGTTTCTACTTGGAATCTTTACTTAAGAGAATCTTGCAATTTGCACATCAGGAGGAGGGAATTAGGTGGAGGCACGATTTTTGGCCCTGTCCTGAAACAAACCCTAGACCACGTAAACACACTGGAGGAGACCAGGGTTTTTTTTTCATCAGCAGTCACTTAACACATTCAGAGCAAATGTTTCTGCATCTGCTCACTTTAGGTCAAATTACATTAAGTTATTCAAACCCAAGCATAATTACAGAGCAGAATTTCTTATGTGCCTGTCTACTGAATTTAATCAAAGATCAACCATTTCTAGTGTCGCTCAAGGAGTCTCTCTCCGTGCTGTTGAAGCCGTAGTTGCCCACGGTGGAGGGTTTAGTTTAAAGTCAGCCTGTGCTCAGACAGCTGGAAACCTGCGTTGTTAAGATGTAGCAGAAACCTCAGCAGATCTGCTTGCTTTGAGTCCGACAATGCTGCATGGTTACAGTGTGGAATTTAAGGCTCTTTCTTGTAAAGTCTTCATTATTTGAGATAAAGGTATAATATTAAGTGGGCACTGCCCAATAAATAATTTGAAATAGGAAATAAAACTACAAATTTAAACGTTTCAAACGTTAAAATATTTTACAGGAAATTTTTTTAAATGAAATCAGAACTAATGAATACTTTTTCTCACGTGCTGCATATAAGACGAGCATGTGAAAGCAACATTCTGATCCGGAAGTTCCCATAAGGAGACGGTGGACTCCTGTTGAACATGATCTGTTTCCTCAGCCTCTGCATTTAGCTGGTGTTTTCTGGCTTTCGTCACCTGCCTCTAAGACATGGATCAGTCATATTTTCATCCCACTGATAATAAAAACACATCAAACAGGAGGGATACAGGATATGTGAGCAATGTTTTAGGTGGTGGGAGTTTACCAGGGTGATGGCATGATGCATATGTGTTAAGATGGAGGAGAAAGGGGTGGAAAGATACTGAGGAGTGAAGAAGTCCCCAAGAGATTTGAAAATGCTTTATTTTTTTATAATAAAACAGGGTTGCCAGATCAACACCACCAAAGTAGTGCTTTTTTTTTTATTTCCTCCTTTTCTTAGGGAAACAGTATGTTCATAAGAACAATAAGTAAGAGTAAGCGTGCACGTTTTCCGGTCTGTGTGTTAGGATACGTTTTGTAAATGTACGTACATGTCCTTTTTTGTTTGTTTTGTCCATCCCCTTCACTGAGATGAAAAAAACTGAACCACAACATCAAAGCAAACCTGTCACTCGCTTAAACCATACAAACCTTTGCTGGTAATCAGGTAAAACATACGAAAAATAAAGCCAAAGCCAAGTTAGGATAGTGTTGCTTTGGTTACATTAGAAAGCAATAGTACAATCATATTCAGGCATTCTCCTTGTAATGGAGGGGAAACACTTTCTGCAATAAACATGAAAAAATAATACTCCAGCATCGCTACCAAAATAACTCACTTCCCATAGATTAAGTACAAACATATCTACACCTGACAATATTTTTAGAAGCTAACACACCTTCAGCTGCATCAGTGAACACATTTCCCCTTCTCATCAAGTACATTTCAAATGTCACAAATTGCAGTTGCGACACCAATTGCTAGTTTTCAGGGAAGTCTCTCATATATGCAGTAACAAAACACAACCCCCAAAACCTCCTCTGTACCTGCTGGATCGTCATAAACACTGCTGCTAAGCTGAAGGTGAGCATGTGTCGCATGCACCGGAAGAATAACCAGCAGGCGTTCTGACTTTGCCCAGCTCTGCCTCGTTGCCACGACTCCATAGTGACCTCGTTACCTCTGTTTCAGGTACCCAATCAGAGCAAGCCGACCTCGCAAACACCTTCACCTGAGACGAAGCAATCGATTGACCCCTAACAACCGTTAGCTACCTTTCAGTGAGGCCTGAACTGCCTGTTTCCCTCACAGCATCATCTTTAAACATTTAAACTCTTGTTCTAGATTAGCCTGTTTGGGCACCTTAGATTTTATTTTAGTGAAAAATATTACAGGGGATAACACAAACCAATCTGACATGTAAATATTTTTGGAATACACGAGGGAGCTGTAAGGTTTTAACCTTTATTTTTAAGGGTTTATTATTGCTTTGATTTTAAGTTTACCCTTTTTCATCCCCTTTGAAATACACCACAACGTGCAATACTTACATTTTGTCCCCCTGTCCTTATCTGTGCCAAGTGTATGTAGCATAGTCCGAATCCAATTTTTCACCTCTTTTCAACGTTTTTGCATTTTGTTATGTCAGATCGGCAAAGCAAGCATCAGGATGTTGTTTTAAGACTAACAGAAGCAACGAGTTTCCCCGTACCGCTCTTTCCCTTCTGTCTCTGTGGCCTTCGTCAATTTTTCTGTCTGTACCACGTGTTGAGTTAAATATGTGTTCTAACACGAATGAGTGTGTTAACGTGTGTGAGTAGTGGAGTGTTGTCTCCTCTAATTGTCTGTGAGATCATAAACCCTGACCCTCAACGGTTCACGGTGAGACCCACAGGGAAAAGAAACCTCATTGCTAGTGGGGACCACTTTTTTTTGTAAAAAAGAAAAATGCAAGAAAAAAAAAACAACCAACAGAGATGCACATGTAAGTAGATGTAAAAGACTTGATAATGTTTCAGCACTTTCTAATCCTAGGACGGGCTCGGTCTAACCCCTCTGTCTCTGACCGACACCCCTCCTGGAGGGTAACATTCATTCAGAATAGACGGAGTAAGAATGAAAAAAGGGGGTGAATTCTGATGGAAAAGGGTGGCTCAAGTTTTTGCACATCGCCTTGCCGTGACCTTGCGTTTATATCTGTCTGTGCTCCATCTCACTTGGCACCCGGCGTGTTCTTGGGTCCAACGGGCCGAGGTGTTAGGTGATTCCTTGGTTCTTTTCTATTAGGAAAACCCTTCCTCTTGGAAAGCATCCCTTCTTTTCTTTTGAGAAGGTTTGTTATGAAATCTTTTTTCCCACCCTGCACCCAACCAGGCTGAGCTATTATTATTTGGTTTTCATTGTGCTCTCATTTTGAGTTCTAATTTGGCAGAAGGGTTTGACAGCTTGGTTTGGTCATGTGGTGTGAAAACAGTGCGTGTAAACCTTTGCTTTGTTTGTATTATCTATGGTGCCGGAGCTTTTTCCGTTTTTGGTCTCCTTGTAGCACTCAGTAAAATGTCAGGGGACTTAAAAACTATGTAGAGAATGTGTCATTGTTGAGTTTTTATGACAAGCTTCCTCACAGGAGGAACACTGCTTATGTCATCCTTTTTTTTTCTTTTTTTTTAATTGGCTTCTTGCACAACTTGACAAATAAAATGAATGTTGGTGTGTGAGCTTTGACTTTTTGATCAGTTAAAAAAAGGCATGTGTGCTCTTTGTTTCTTGATGTTTGTACTTTTATTTTTGCAAAAAAAAAAAGGACGTTTTTTGGGGCACTTTGTCGTGTTTTAAAAGTGAATAGAATTCGATCAGGATTCCACTTTTCTCATTGTTTTCCTTTTTTTTTTTTTGTATGATGTCTCTTCAATGTCCATAGCGCTGGATAACCAACTCAGGCAGAAAAAAAGATGTGTAGAAGCCCATAAAGGAGTTTAGTTTCACCCCAATCAATTTACATAGTGGGCTGTTTAAATTTGGGTCATACAATATGTAAATTTATTACATATAATTTGATATTTGAGTTCATTTGATGATTAACAAATGTCATTATTGACGGTTAACTATAAATTATTATATTATGTGTATGATGCTGGAGATGGCTTGGATTACTCTTCGGCAACCTAAATGTCTGGTCGGCCTCGTGTTCAAGGGGACTAACACTTTCAGCAGGGGACAGGCTGTTTGCTTCCTGACCTCTGACCCTGCCCACTGCCACAAAAGGGGTGGAGCTTATCTGTCAACGCTGATTCTCCCCCTGTTTTGAACTCAGAGCCCTGAGGCTTGCAACCAATCTGTCGAGATGTCTCTCTGCGAATCTGCTACACCAAGTACTAAGATGAAACTTTTTTTGGCTCATGAGTCGGTGGCAGAGAAGCAAGCATTAACTGCAGACCTGCACGGACAGTCCGGCCTGCAGTGGGCCGTAGCAGATCCCAGCCAACTTGTTTGTACTATATTGTACTCACCCAGTCCCTGTGTCTCACCACCCTTGTCCTCTATAGCAATGGAGAAACCCTGTTGGTGTATGTATTTGACATCTGTACAAATGCACCTCTTTGAAAAAGAAAATGAAACCTTGACATATCTGAAATAAATGGATCTACTGTGTCGTTATTTGAATATCAGCACACTGATATACACAAACAAGCTAAACCATATCAGTTAAAACCTCCCACTAGTGCAGGATAGGCTGCAGGACATGCTACTCCTTCAGTAGTAACCTGAATGCAGGTACATTCAGCTCTGTAACAGGGTTTTTAATCAGTAGCAGTAGCTTAGAAATGATTCATGTTTATCTAAGTTTCATTACTGCCATTAGTGTCATGAAGAACAGGGATGCTAGGGGAACGCAAAAATTGTCATTCCTCTTTTTTTTATTTTGAATAATACCTGAATCTTAAATAATAAAGAATTTCAGTTCCTGTTTAAAAACATTTAACCCTTTATTATGGCCCTAAGTGTTTCCAGGAAATAACTAGCCACGATTAGAGACACAACAGTTTGGACTTTTCTGTTTTTCTCCTGTTAAAAGAAGCAAAACTTTCCCTGGAAGCTACCTAAGCTAATTGGTAATATATGTTACACAGTAACCAGGATATGTCATTCAGCATTGTATTCTTTCCACTGCTGGGATAAGTTAGTACCCCCATGACCCTACCCTGGAATTTGTGGGCTCACTGAATACGATCCCGCACTCTGAATAAGTCCATTCAAGTTAAATATAAAATAAAGTGCTTTGGAGTTCATCAAAGTTAGGTTTTGCTAGCTTATTTTACAGCATCCAAAATGTGTTTTTTAATCACTTGGTTGGCAGAAAGGCGCCATCACTGCCAGTTTTTAAACTAGCTGGCATCTGGAAACCTCATAACTGATTTAGTCTCAATTCCAAGTTGGAAAAGTGATATAAAACTGTCTCGATAGAAAAATCAAAACTCATAAAGCAAAATGATTTACAGTTTATTGTCCATTGGGAGATGAAATGTTTACAATTCTAAAATTATTGACCTCCATTTTCGATTTGAACTCCAATAAACAGTGAAGCTGTTGTGTATAAAGTGCAGCATGTGTCTCAGGTTTGGAGTTTTTCTTCATTATTTATTCTACAGAAGCTAACTTGTTGAAATAGTCTCATAAAGCATGAGAGCCAAGCTTTTATATAAGAAAAGGCACGATCTTTCTAACACAAATGTCCAGCACAGCGGAAGCCGTGACCCCAACTAAGATGTCTCTTCATCGGCTGTATCTTAAATATGCCAAATATTTGTAATACTTTCAAACCAGTAGTGTTTATCCTCATCATAGAAGCATTTTAGCCCACCTGAAACAAATCTACTCTGATGCAAACACCCAGAGATTTTGTTTTTAAGGAGTGTGGTTGCAGATGTTGGAGAAGCTTTACCGTATGTGGAACAATGAGGAAAAAGGTGAGCAGCAGATTCTGCATGCCATTTATTTCATTATTTAGCCAAAGACAATCAAGGGTTGTGTCTCTTCATCTTGCATATTGATTTGCATGTTTTTTTTCCCAGATAATGACCAGCTGATGGGTGTGATTCCATCACGTGTAACTTACACAGCTCACATTTTTTTAATTAAATAAATGAAGAAATGCCCAGACAGCTATAGACTATAGACAAGAATTACAGGGTTGATTTGCAGCATACATTCACATTCTGATCAGGATATTTTATCCAGTAATATTTAAGCATATTCTCATCCAAAACCAAAATATGCCTGATTACAGCACTGATTTATGGTACCTTTAAGCATGTAGACACATTTGTTGTGAGGTTAAGTTGACTGGGTAAATGCATGTTAACTTTGGATGAATAACAACCCTTTAGGAGTTTGGGGTGTTCTGACAGCAGATATCCTGAGAAAAACCAGTTTCGTACACTCAATACAGTTATTTTCCATGTGGACTCTGCATAAACATGCACTCTACATATGATGCAGTTGACAGGCGTGTTTGTGTGCAAGTCTGGAGGGTTATTATCTCCTAGGTGAACATTTGGCTAGACTGTTGCGTGACACGAATAAAGGTGGTTCTGCGGCTCAGCTCTTTGAGTTTGGCGGCACCCACGTAGGTGCATGTGGAGCGCAGTCCTCCCAGCACATCACGGATGGTGTTTTCCACATCTCCTCTGTAGGGAACCTCCACTGTCCGCCCTTCAGATGCCCTGGGAGCCATGAAAGTGTGAGAGCAAAAATATTTTTAAAAAGCACAAGTCTCCAAAATTATTTAATTTATAAAGGAGATATTTAGCTTTTTGTATGATGCCAGAGTGCACCTAAAATTCATAATAACCTTAATAACATATATTTAATTAGACTTTATTTAAACTTCTGAGTGCTTACTGCAAAACATGTTATCTAACAAGGTGATTAACCACAAAAAAGAGATAATATCCAAAAATAAGTCTGAACCTCAGCATGAATATTATAATGAATACCGTGTATTTAAAACACAGTATTAGTGTAGTGTGAACATTTTAGATTTTCTTCTAATTTAACTGGGATCTTAATATTTCTGCCTTATTATGACTGATGTATTTATGTCCTGTACCTTAATCATAAGAGCAAAATGAAGTGATGCTCCAAATATTATGAATACCTTTAAACATGCAAATTCACAGTTTTATGTCATGATTTTACGATGATTAAAGATCAAATTTCATGTTTTTAAACTAGAAAAAAATGTGCTCAGTTTGTGTATCATCAAAGTGAGTTAGCAGAAAGAATTTGCATTAATTTAATGATTTCATTTAGACATTCTAAAAAAACAGATTGGTTTTATTCAGTTAATTTATTAATTTCTAAATTTTTCTTGCCATCATTTAGTTACATGTTGAAACAAAAGCTCGCAGCTGTCTTTTTTTAAAAAACATTAGGTAAACCTAAAGTTTTTGGTGGAAATCAGGTCCGGATTCATAGTAAATCATTTTCAAACCAATCTTTTCTTTCATTTGCTTTGCTACCACATTTTAGTCTGAAATTATTTGGTAATCTTCAGTAATCAGCTTCTATGCATGACTGAACCTTCAACAGGTTTTAAAGTAGTTTCTTTTTTTCTTTTTAGCCTTTTAAGGCACCACTATTATTATTATATAATGGATTTTCAAACGTTTCTGTTCTCTTATCACTCCACTTAACATCATATAAGAATGTGACTCATCATCTTGTCTGTTTAACAAAACGAGCCTCACTTAGCATGCAGATACGACATATATGTATGTAGAATAGAATATATTACACAGATTGCTGCAGATCAGACAGAATTGCTTCATATGTTTTGTATGTTTTACGTATGCAACCGAATATCTGAACAAGCCAATAGAAATAGTATTTTTTAACTAATGTTTATTTATTAGGAATGTATAAACTACAACAACCTAAACATTTCTAATGTTATTTATACACAATACATCATGTTATTATATATTACATAATGTAGTTATGTAAAATATTTGGATTATATCAAACTGGTTGTTTGACATGCACTATACTAAATGCTGGAACCAGAATCCTGTATCTTTGCATCTCTCACCTGTACTCCGCAACTCCCCCAACGTATTTCTTCATGGCTGTGTCAGAACTCATGCCATAGAAAAGTTTATACTTCTTGCCGTTCTTCTCAATGACCTCCCCAGAACACTGATCATGGCCTGCGAGCATTCCTCCCATCATTACAAAGTCAGCTCCAGCACCTGAGGAGCCGAGTAGAAAAAAGGGGGTTTATTTTTATAGGACACCTCAGCAGCACGAAGAAGCAACAGATACTTACCAAAAGCCTTTGCTACATCTCCTGGACAACTGCAGCCACCATCCTGAACAGCAATTTACACAAGTTATGTGGTCAATGAGATATTATTCCATCAGCTTTAGAAGACTGAGGCTGCCCTCTACTGGTTTAAAACTCCTATTACATTATTATTTTATTGTACACAACACTGGAACTAATTGCATACAATACTTAGTGTAACTTCCTTTTATTGTCAGAAAGCATGTTTTACTACCATTAACACTGTACATATTAACAATGCCTATCTGTCGTCACATTTCTGATGAAGTTTAATTAGTAAAAAGACGTGAGCTTACTGAGATAATGTGTCCTTTGAGTCCGTGGGCTGAATCTGCACACTCTATGACAGCACTTAGTTGTGGGTAACCCACTCCAGTCTTGATCCTTGTAGTGCAAACAGACCCTGCAACACAACTCATAGACTTATTAAATTAAATTAATCTGCATTGCATTGTTGTAGCTACTAAAGCTGCCGTGTTCAGAACCTGAAGATGGCATAGCAGACACAGCAGCTGCTCTATCAAGAGAAATAAACAGCATCCTTTAAATCCTTTATTATTCTTTCTCCACAGCTACATCAGATACAACTTCCTTTGAGAGGGGACATGATGTTAGGGAATAACAGACACTATAACTCTTTGAGGTGTAAATCAGTCAGATTGTCTTGTTGGCTCATGTTTATTGGTCCTAGAACTTGAATGCGGACATCATTCAGTTCTGTGTTGCTTAAGAGTCTTCAGACACACTCAGACAGTAGTACCCACCCACCTGGCCCAATTCCCACTTTGATTATGTCAGCCCCAGACAGGATGAGCTCCTCCACCATCTCCCCTGTTACCACGTTTCCAGCCTGCAAGGCAGACATCATTAACACAAGCTAACAGTCCAAGGTTCACAAAATCCTGCAAGTGCAGCTCAGGATGTCTTTCTTACCATGATAGTATGTTTGGGAAACTTTTCTCTCACTGTCTTGACAAACTCTACAAAGTACTCAGAGTACCCATTGGCCACATCCAGACAGATGTACTTGAGAGCAGGAACTGCCTCCAGGATGGCACACAGTTTATCCAGATCTGCAGTACTGCTCCCTGAGCTAGCAGCTATATGCTGTGTGGAAAGAGGGATGAAAAATGCATTAAATTGTGCTACTTTTGCTGAGTATGAAGAAACTAAACTGAAAGAACGTGTACTGATCTTACATCTAAACATTCTGGATGAGAAGCAGCAAAGGTTTTCCAGTCTTCAACAGAATAGTGTTTATGAATAGCTGTGAAGAGAGTGTGCTACAGATGGAAACAAAAAAAATATATAATAGTTTCTGTATATTCAGCAATATTTGACTAATTTTCTGTTTCTTCTCTTTACATTTTGAGGTTTTAACTCACTTTACTGAGAACTTGGGCCATCTCAAACGTCCCTGTGGTGTCCATGTTTGCAGCAATGATGGGGATGCCACTGTAGGTCTGTTTGGAGTTGCGGAATGTAAATGTCCTCTGAAGATCCACCTGATGAACAACAGATTTATGTTTCTCTAAAGCCGACAGAGGGGCATTGCAGATTTTTTTTGCAGCTCATATTCTGAGTCTGTCTGCAGCAGAGATGCACTGAATCATTTAGATCTAATGGTTTTTCTTCTTGTAATGTGATAAGCTACATGAAACAAGCAGAGCTCATTGTGACACGTAAACAGCTTGGCTTGCAGAAAGGTTGGCTGTACTCATGAATAAGGAACTGACTGAACACATGTAATAATTCACACCCTTGTTCCATTTAATGTACACAGTTTTTGCCGCTGCCTCCCAGGACCGTTATATCTTATGTGAATGCTAGCTTCTGTTAGCAAACTAGCTTCCTTTTCTGACTATAAGACATTCTTTTGAAAGCCAAAGAAAGAATGGTGAGATAAAATAAAAAAAAAGTTCACTAATATCATTTCTTTTAGCTGCTACTGGATGTTTTTATTTTGTTTATTTAAGCTGAGCTTAAATGGATATTTAAAAGTTACAAATGAGCCAGCAGCTATTAAAATTGGGCCACAAATCAAGACTTGGAGAAGAAATGAAAGATGTAGCTATAAAGATACAAGATGGAGCTCCATCCAGAGTAGCAATTCAATTTCCCTGCTGTAGGAAATAAATATTGGTACTTTTATTTCATCTCAACATGCTGTGTCAGAGTTGTATTTTCGCTCTCCTGTCACTGGTTGAACAGATGAATCCAGTGGGTTTATTTTCAAACTGCATTACAAACTTCTGCTGAAGACCTTCGGAAATAATGTAGCATGGCAAAGGAATCGTGAAGTGACAGCTTTTGTAAGCTGTGGGTACATCATATGTATTAATTTGAAATCATTTGAAAATGGGAACAGCCACAGTTGGACAGACACATATTCTCCTAACATCTGTCCAGGTTTCAAAGACTTCATCTTTACTTGCCTGCGATAGATGTTAATGTTGACATAAAAGTATATTATTATGGCCATTCCCATCAGGATAGAAAAGTTTTATCATAAGATGAAGGTGCAGCTCATTTTAGGTTTGAGTAACCTTTTTCCTCTAAGCTGACCCAAGTGATGACGGCTCAAAGCTCCCTTATAGAACAACAAGGAGCCATGAGCTCAGGTTTTTCCTGTTGTTTGTGTCCTGCCTGTATACACATGTAATGTGACAGTACACTCATATCTATGTGATGTATGGAATGCGCTCTGGTTGCTTGTAACACACACAGTACTATTTTTAAGCGGTTTCTGAGAAGTCTCCTGTGCCCCATATTCCTTACTACCGCAAATGCCAACTCCCACCCACTTCCACTTTCCACTCTGGATCCAGTGCCACCAATCCACTATCACGATGTTGGGTCAGGGCCATTTCACATTTAGTGATGAATAACTAAGCTGATGAAGTGAAAGGGATAAATCACCAAGATAGTGTTGTTTTTCCTCAATTGGACAACTTTATATTGTAGACATAAAAATCTAACTTACTTTGAAATTAAAAAAGTTTGTATTATGCCCCTGATATATTCATATATATATATATATATATATATATAAATATATCAGGGGCATAAAATAAACTTTTTTAATTT
>JBAMHV010000018.1:13012380-13043559 GCA_037177535.1 Pseudomugil gertrudae
ACAGGCCGCTCTCATCTTTTTAAGTGGGAGAACTTGCACAATTGGTGGCTGACTAAATACTTTTTTGCCCCACTGTAAGTCGACCCAGGTTAGTGACCGATGTGAAAGCTTTATCCACAGAAAGTGAAATTTGTGATGGCATAAAAGAAGCTGCTGTAGTTTGCAAACTTGATGGCTTTGTGTTTAAGCAGTTTAGCTGAAGAGGATGAGCTTCATCCATGCCTCTATCTCTTCCAGGCAGCTGGTCAGAATGGATGTTTGCATATGAGCAGAAGAAGTGGGTGTGGTCTTTAGGTAAATGGACTTATACAGCACTTTTCCAGTCATATTGACCACTCAAAGAGCTTCACTCTACACAGCACATTCACCCGCACATTCACTCACATCATGGTGGGTGTGACTTGCCAAAGGAGAAATCAATCACATCCTTCAGGTTAAAAGGCAACTCCTTTCCCACATGCTGCTGTATGTTATCAGCTTAGCTTGCAGGAGGAGATTCCCCATGGGGAATGAGTAGGGGGTGAAGAAGTTGGGGCCCAGCACGAAGCCTTGAGAAACACCACAGGCAGCATTGTGGACTTGCTACCTTGCTTTGCCCAGTGCAACGTGTTCTGTTTCATCAGTCAAATATGGCGTGAACCAGTTGCACATATTCTAAGAGCCCAATGGTTCATTTCAGACAGCGAGGAGGATGTCGCGATCAGCTGTAGCTAAACAGCTGTTAGGTTCAGGAGGATTAGTAGAGATGGGGAACTGATATCTGCTGCTATCAGGTCATTTCTAACCCTGTCCATTGCTGTTTCTGTTCTTTGGACTTCTGGGTGTGAAAGGATTTTTATTTTAGGTAGTGATCAAATTTCTGCAGTTTTTAAAGGAAATGGAATATAACCAGTCTAAAGGGAGTGATTTATAATCTTGGTGATGGAAAGAGAGACGACAATAATGTTCATTTAAGATAAAATGATGCAAAGGGCTGAAAAGTAAACTGATTGCAGTGAAAGATACGTCTATCACTGAATTTCAACCCAAATCATGCAAGAAATTCCAAACAGAAACAAATCTTAGAAAAATCATGTGACTGCAATTGTAACTAAAGCTGGAGACGCAGACATCTGATAAGATTAGAATAATCTACAGTTATGAGATAAAGCAACTCCAAAGCTAATAAACCCAATGGTCTTTAACTTCTTAAGTATGTCACTGTATACTGTACTGATTAGGCGTGCTGAAAGAGGGCAGCTTGTTGGAACCCTTTCTGCCCACAAAGCTGATAAGAGAAGAACAGTTTCATTTCACATGAATACTTACTTCATGTATCCTGTGTCAGCTTGGATTCGTCACAGCTGGAGTCTCAGATGTTCTGCTGATGCAGGGAGGAGGTGAAAGTGCACTAAGTTGCTATCTTTTTTAGATTTTTCATTGCTCATGTGAAGTGGGCCCTTCTTAATTTTTAATTTTAATCTGCCCCACATCTTAAATTTCATTCAATGGCCAAACATATATATGTGCTTTTCCATTTGTGGTCACACAAGCCTTTTAAAACATGTTGGTTCTTACTTTTATCATCATGACAAACTTATTGTGTGGCAAGGACATACATATTTATCCAAAAACCGTATCTTACCAAATATTTTTTTAGGTTTTTATTTGATCTGCTGCATACTTTAATATTGGAAAACACCAAATAGTAATACTTTACTTGTAGAAAGAGAGTAGAAATCCTGCCCAGCAGTTGTCCCAACCAGTCACCAAACCAGCTTAATTTAATGAGCCCAGATCCTCTGCAAGGTACACAAGCAACACACCTGCCACACAAACATGGCAGAACTTACTTTAAGGCACCTGGATTTGCTACCTCTGCTTGTGGATGCCCTCACCAGCACCAGTTTCAGTTTTCCTCCATCTTGTTCATTAAAACATTAAAGTCACTTCTTTAAATGACAAAAATTAGGTGAAGCCTTTAGCATTATCACTATATTTCAGTATATACGGACATGCAAATTACTTAAATGATCTGCATAGAGAACATTATGTTGCTTGGCCCATGCACATGTTTAGCAAACAGATGCATGCATGCTCACGTTAGAACACTCACAGTCCAGAATGTCTCAACCTGTATTGGGTTACCAGCTGATGATGTCATGGAGAAGCAGACTCTGTGACAGAGAGATAACTTATCTCAGACATGTTCAGAGGAGATGTATTTCTCTTGACATTGTGTCACTAGCTAAACAGATGGGAAAAGCACATGGCAGTGGGAGGGCGAAGATGCACAAGTATCTTTGATGTTCTTTTTCTTGGCATGAGTTGAAATGATAAGAAATTAAAAAATCTATTTGCTCTCCTTCGAAGTGGCTCAGGTAACCAGGATGGAGGACAGTCTCTTCCATCAGGGATGATGCACAGGTGTGTGAGGTTAGTGATTAACTCCATTTTGTATCTAAATGACCTGCATTTACTTGTTTTTACACCATGATGCAGTTAGACCTGGACAAAACAAACGACAAATTACAGTTACCCGTCAGTTACAAATTAAAGTTTCATTTCTTGTCTGTGTTCTGGCACGTAGAGATAATGCTCGCCAAGTCTGTTATTATTACAGCCGATGTTTCCTGAGAAAAACACAGAAACGTGATTCTCTGCAACTGCAGAGTATCGAGTCTGAGCGCAGCAGTGCAGCCTGGTGACAAACAGCTTGAATAGAGGAGGCACAGGAAATGTACGGAACAAGCCAATAAACGCACAAACTAACATTCATGTCAAGGAAACATACAACATACAGATAATATGCTAAATCAAGCCCCTTCCTGTCTGTCCTGTCTCTGTCTGTTCCAGCTTGATTTACAACCACAACATAAACAGTTTCGCTTCATATCCAGCAATGAAAAAAAAGGTTCAGAGGTTGCACACCTAAAGAATGAAAACACTGGTCTTCTAGCTGTTATGAATCAAAGTGACTCAGTTTTATAGATTGTTATACTTCAATGTATCATGACAGGAATATAAAAATCAAATAGTTTTAGAGCATGACTCAGACAGATGCAGCTAATAAACACATCCCATAATCCTCTTTTGCTACCACCTTTTTGTATAGATTCTTTTATTAATGCTGTAAGACTTAAATAATGAGAAATAATGTCTGGTCTTAGCAACAATGGCGCCCTTAAGCACATTCGATCGTGTAAATGAGTAGTGGAGCATATGATGGCCTAAATGCACTCCTTCCCAGCACAATGGAAAGTAACATATTTATCTTTATTCAAGTTTTTGGATTGAGTAATATCCCGGGACCTATAACCTTCCTTTATGAGAGGGAGGAGGATGGTTATGTCCTTTCATGTGAACTATCAATGTTGGTTCTTTCAAATCTGACAATCTGTTTATGACATTGGCTTTGTACTGAAAGCAAATCCAAGAAACAGACTGAAGTCCAGATGGGAATGCAGTTAAGATTTTATGTATCCTATGATGTTGTTGTTATAGATAAAAGAAAGAAAAAATAAGTGATAAAAAGATGAGTCAATAAGTAAACCTAACAGACATACTAAGACCAGTGTTTTCCTGAAGCACATGAAGCTTTGTCCTTTAGTGGAGATGGCAATAGCAGTGCAGTGAGAAGATAACAGTTGATTACAGGAGCTTATGTTTTTAGAAGGCTGATTGCATCTAAACAGTTCCAATCAAAAGCAGAAATAAAAAATCCAAAACAATGAACCTGAACACAGGCAGGAGAGGAAAAAAATAAACTTCTCATATTCTTCTTTGAGAAGACATCTTGTCTGTACAGTAGCCATAAAATCAGACAAACTTGTGCTGAATGGAGAGCAGAACCAATCTAAGAGGTGATCAGAGCTGTCACAGGTTAGCTGAGGGGCAAGAGCAAGACATGAACAAAAATAGGGAAAACCCACAAATCCCATCTTAAATATAAAGCTTCAGTTATGCTTTAGTGATTGGGAGATCCAAATGCAGGCCAGAAAATGGCAGGAGGCAGTTAACAGGTTTTAACCAAACCAAAAACCAACTGCGGAAAGTACAAGGAAACAGAGGACTGAACCGGTAACTGGGAACAGAAATGGTATAAATACACAAAAAAAACACAAGACACGGGTAGAATGGATAATCCAATGAAACTGTGAACTAATGAACAGGAAATGAAGCTGGAACAGGAAACACACAGAAAACTACAAAATAAAAGAACCCAGAAATAAGAACTACACAAACAGTCCAAATCAGGACAGCTTCAATATTCCACTCCAATAAACAATAATTACTCATGATTTCTTTTCTTTTTATGGATTTTTTTCTATCAGTTCACATATTCATGTGGGATGGGATGAATAAAGTTATTCTATTCTATTCTATTCATCTATGCAAAGCCAAACAGAGAGGCTGTGTTTTTTGGATAACCCACTTCTACAAGTCTTTATTTAACAGCTTTATATTTCCTGCATAAATAGTACGTATTGTTTGTTTGATAAAGTGCAAGTTAAATTATTTGATGCAGTTGCAGGATTATACCTATCAGGAAAAGTATTAAATGTTTAGATAGGAAACATTGATTTTCTGAACCCAGACATGTTTGAGACATGTTGAAATAAACAAGTTAAATTCAAACCAGCATCTTTTTCATTTAAACTCATCAGACCCGATCCACCTGAATTATGATGCAGAAAGCAAAGGTTTTTGTTAAAAATTCAGCTTTTATTTTGTCACTGTGTTCCCACATGTGGAGAAAATACTGGCCAGGTTGAACATGAACACAGCAGATGTTTCCGTGAGAGAAAACTCAAAACATTTTTCCCTGTGACGTTATTGTAGAAACACTGATGGCGACTCCACCATGAAAAACATCTCTGCTTATGGATGCAAAGGAAATGTACAGTTCGAGCCAATATACACACAAAATGTTAAATATAAATTGGTCATGACATTTTTAGATGCCTTTGATATGGACTGAAACATTTACAGCAGGAAATTTACAGAAAGGTAAAGTTTGCCTCCATCATTGTTTCTTTTTTCTGCCGTATGAGGATCACGTAATCATTCCAACACCTTCCTGTGTTTTCCACTAAATCTGGATTTATAGTCACAACCTCAATCCTTTCAGTTTTGACATCCTCTGAACCCTCAGCAAAAACACAAACAGAATCTCTACAACTATATTTTTATTTTAAAAAAAAAGAAATTTGGGTTACAATGCAAAGTGTTGTATATCACTGCGACTGCTAATCAGTGGTAAAAGTATGAAACAAAATAGAACATAAAATCTATATTCATGATGGTGTTTTAGTCCAGCAGTTAAGGCGTAAATGGGGCAGTGACATTGGACAAGCTGTATGTCCATCAAGGAGCCAACACAGAAACAATAGCTTAAGAAAACTTCTATATAAATTTCTAAATGCTTCCTGTACCCTGCTGTAATATTTTTCATGTTTTTATGAAAAACACTTCGACTGGTCTTGTACGTGAAATGTTCTTGCCCTGCCTTTCCACAGGGCAGGATTGTTCAGCTTTTTGAGCTTCTGTGATGAAGGCCATGCTAGCAACCATGCAGCAATCATGCAAATATACTTTAATGTGGACTGAAATGAATAAAGGTTTGATGTGGCAAGTCTTTAAGGTGTTTTTACTGATCACTCAGGGCTAAATACATATTGTGTGGGACATTTCTCCACATGAAAACTGTGTGATGATAGACAGTGCAATCCATTGTCATAATTTTGCAAATCTCACCTTTCAAAGAGCTAACCTCTGCAGTTTTACAATGTCTGATGCTTAGCATAAAACTTTTCCTGCTTTGTCCTGATGGTTTTTAACTAAATATAAACAAAGCGGGCCAGGGAAACGCAATATTACAGAAGTTATGACCATGTGGATGCACACAGAATGACTAAGAAATTATTGTTACTCAACAGAACATTTGTATTCTTTATTAAGCCCTATTTTGTCCCACCTGAGTGTTTTGATTGTCGTTTTCTTGTATTAAAAAGCAGTGCAAATCTTAAATTACTGTTAAAAGCAGTAAAGAGCAAGCTGTCTGTCACCAGTGCCCTTAGAGTAAGCTTCATGGCAACAATGCCTGAAAGTGAAAACGGATAAGACAGAAAGGGGGGCTTTTTCATCTGTAAGGTCATAGACAGACTGAGGGCTTCAGAGTAACCGGTCAGAGAAATCAATAGCTTCTATAATTATCTCCAGAATTACTCCCAGATTCACAGTTGAGCATTGCCTGTCAATTCTAATCAATACAGATAATCTTTTTGTACCGCAGCCTTTGCAATTCCTGCTCTTCACTACTGTATATACAGTTTGTAGATGTTGCATCAGTTTAAGTGATCAGATCATTTGTATATATGGAGGCTTTAACTTTATGCAAAATAACCTACAATTTATAGACTAGCAGGACTAACACTTCACCTAAAATTAACTGGATCCAACCATAGGGATCAAACAAGCAATGAAGTTCCACACAGACTCAAATTGAGTCAGATGTGTATTGAAAACCTGCAGGACCGCCACCGTCACAAGGCCAAACTGAGTAGCCCTTCTCTGAAGAACAGATCCTTTTTAAAGTTATGGCTCTGACTCTGTATATGTGAACCAACAAAAAAAAAAAAAAAAAAAAAAAAAAAAAAAAAAAAAAATCACTTCACTACAGTTTGGACCGAGTTTATTTGGACGTTGAGAGCTTTGGAGGACCTTTACCCCAAAAAAAAGATCAGGTTCCTTCAGCTTTTTAGTCCTAAAATGGCACAAAGTGCAGACTAATGTGTACGGGTCCTGGTTTCAGTGGAGTTGTGACAGTCCTGCTGCAAGTCCCACTAACATTCAGACAAAACTAAATGACACTTCACAAGACTGGGTAGGTTTTTTAAAAACAACTTTATTAATACTTTTTGTTAAAAGCAGAGTATATAAAAAAAGACTTTCATTCTAAGAGATACTTTAAAGAACATAGTGGAGTTTGCTTCAGAAAACAGAAACAATTCACTACCTGTACAATATCAGTCTTTCCCCTGCAGCAACTGAGCTCAAGTCAGTTTTCCTTTTCTTACCAGCAAAAAAACAAACAGTCTGAGAAAAATGCTGCTGCTACATTAAGGCAAACCTCCCACCAGACAAAAGGAAAACTTCTTTAGTAAAGTGGCAATGTCTTTTTGTCATTTAAATATAATCTTTGAAATTAAATAAAACTGAAAAAGCTTGGCAGAAAAAGCAAGCAAGTATTGCACTTACAAATTATCTAGTACCCTTAAAAAACAAAAACAAAACAAAGACTCACTAGCAGAATCCAGAGAAAATATGAGGTTTTCAGAGGAAACAGCTGCATACCTACAAAAACAGCACGTCAGTGCTCTTCAACTTCTGTAGAGATGAAGATAAACACGTAAACAAATGGAACAGTCTGTGAAAAACAGGTTTAGTGTTTGACAAAGTTTGAGTTAATCAGACCTGTTCTGGAGTTCTAATGGTTAAAAGGAGTGTCTGCACAATACCATTCTGTTATAAAGGCCTGTTTGGCCCCACAGTTACAAACCACCACAACAGTTTTACCGTCTTATAATCCCACTATCACAGTACTATATCCAGGTGCAGTGCTGCTTAGCCTCTAAATACCTTCCTCATTGGCATGGAAAACAAATGCAGTACACTCTACATACAAAATGTAGTTTTAAAATGCCAGAAACATTTAAAACCCTCTCTCTCACACACACACATATACACACACACACTTCAATCGTGTACATTAAAGATATTCTAAAACACTGTTTGGATTCTGGGGCTAGGAGCTTCATATGGAGCAAATAACTATCAAAAACAAAAATATAATTCTGTATCAGGTCAACTGATGCAATAATTTATACAACACTTTAAGAAGCCAACCTAAAAATCATATTGTGATAAGAAATAACGGTGTTTAAAACAAGTTTTAACAGTGACAGAAAATTAAATAAAAAAAACAACAGCAGACAAGCTGGTCTAAAGAGAAATAAAAATAGAAAAAGCCGTTTGTGTTGGTATTTGTTATGATTGAGCATTTTATGCATATTTATCATTTCCAGGCAGGAAACGAGGATGAGAAATGTTTCTTCTCCGACCTCCAGCTTTCAAGTGTTCGTAGATGGAGTTTAGTGGGTTTATTCGTGGTAGAGCTTGTGTTTGTACTCTGTGGTGGAGCAGGTGTGAGGAGAGGAAGCCATATCTCTGTGGATGGGTGCAGGAATGCTGCTATGGTGTTGGTGGTTGTCGGTCAGCGTCAGACTCAGGAGGCTGGTGCAGGTTGGCAGGTAAACGTGCTGTACATGCTCCACGTCTGACCGGCACACAGGACACAACTGAAGGGAAGAATGAACAGAAACACTCAATACTTAGCTTACCTTAACAATACACCTGAGCATGCTCGTGCAGGGAGTCTTATTTTGAGATTGAAATTTACCAAAATAAAATAAACCCAAACTTATTATGTTTCATTTTATGTACCACTAAAAACCTGCACAGCACATACTAATGCAAAACAGCTTGCAACACATTACAAGTTGTCTTGCAACGTACTTTCACTACAGTAATTCCCTCAGCTTCATTGCTTTACGCAGTACTGTGCAGTAAGCCGGTAAAGGCAGCTTCAAGCTCACAGAATGAGACTATAATAGAATCACACACAGCTATTGCTGGGGTCACCTGGTGGTGTTAAGATGGGCAAAAAAGAAATATTTTAGAGTAAAGTGCAACATAAGCTTAAATCAGAGAAGAAACAGATTATGTAAAAACAGCCTCTACGGTCTCTCTGCAGGGAACGTTTTCCTTCTGCAGACACTCAAATGTCCATGAGCTTTACTGGTTGAGTTAATGGGCAGGAGATTTGCCTGGCCGCTGTAATCCATTTATAGGACAAACTCGCATCCTCTCGTCTTCTCCCCTGCTCTTTCACACACATACACACACACGGTTCTTCCACAAAGATGAGCAATATTTAGCTGATTAAGTGAAGGGACACTTGGGGTCAGCAGAGTGCAAGGAAAGCTTTGGATGTTTAAAAAAAAAGGAGCATAAAGGATAAGAAGCTGAAGCTAAAGCATTAGGAAATTTAAAAAACTGCCAACTCAAAGCAGGGTAAAATCTTGAAATGTGGTCCAAGTAAAACCAGGTAATATTCAGCTTTATTATGGTCTATTGTACTAAACATAAAATGCTCCATTTATAAATTGGTATTGATCTCAGCCTTGCAGTCTGATATAAAAAGTCATTCTTTTTTGGCCTGCTGAAGAAAAGTCCCCTGCTATAGGTCTTCTACAGAACATTTTAAAACATCCAGGTGTGCAAAGCAGACTCACCTGCAGCTGATTTGCACAGGTCTGGCAGCAGACCATGTGGCCACAGGGGCAGAACGCAGCATCTATCTCCTCCTCGCAGCACAGCATGCACAGCAGGGCCTCCCTGAGCTTCTGCAGCCGCTCCTGCAGAGCTCGGCTCTGCTGGCAGCTGCCGCAGTCCAGCCCCTTGTCCTGCTGCTCGTCTCCGTCTGGGGAGTGTGAGGGGGATGAGCGGTCTCTGCTTTCAGAGCGAGACACCAAGTCCACAACACCAGCATTGTAAAGTGCACGCCGGGCGTGGTCGTACACTTCCTTGGAGGTACGTCTGATGTCAAAAACATATTTCTTGCCAACGTTGATGTTTTCATTGAGAAACAGTGAAGCCAAGTGTCCTTTAAAGTCTCTGCTGTACTGCATCATCACTGCATTGGTAACCGTCTCACACCTGTAAATGAGGAAAAGACCAACATTAGTAAAACAGAAGAAGTCACAAGCAAATTAAACCCAGGATTGATGCAAGTATGACCTCTTTGTATGCAATAAACCTGTATTGTTTTAACAGTACCAGCCATCCTCTATTGATGCTTACATGATAAAACTGATGCTTCTGAGCAAACAAGATGAAAACATGATGGGAGAAGAACAAACTGCAGACTATGAGCTAAAGCCCATGCCTGAAACAAAAGCTGGGACTCTCTTTTGTACCTTTGTGATTGAGAATTTCATAGCTCAGCCATTTGAAAAGTCCCTGCTCACTGAGTTTTATGAGAGCCAATACTGTCCATAGAAAAAGAAAATGGCTTTTATAAAACCGACAATTACCTTTGATTAGTTTATTTTCGTCAACACATTTGGGTCAAGGACATGTTTTCAGTGACTGTCCTACTCTGCATGTGTTCGTAACATAAAAAAGGGGTTTAAAGCTTTGAAAAGAACAACGACGAGTTAATGTATATAAATGTGTGAGACTGCATACTAAACAGAGTATAACAAGTGTTTGCAGAACATGTTTTAGGGCCACTTTCCACCACCTCTCATTATCCATTAGCTCAAGTTAACACACACCACAACTTTATAGGTGAATAACAAAAAGTCAAGACAGTCAACAAACTATACAAACACACACATTAAAAAGCAGAAAAATGGGTGCAGCACTGCATGAAATTAATTTAAAGGCTTATCTTGGCTCACCACAAGCTGTGCTTGTCTTTTAAACACTTTGGACCAATTTTGTGGGGACAAAGTTTCTACAAAGCCACTTGAGCTAAACAGACCGCACAGTGCTACAGTGTGCAGCTTCAGTTTGCTGCAAGGTGACCCACTGATCTGGTATTAAATGCTTATGTCCTTAGCACTCACCTATAGAAAGCATGTGTCTCTGTGATGGCCCGGTAAAGACCACTCGCTGCCCGGTTACTGATCAGCTTGAACAATAGCACCACACTGTCATTTGTGTCCTTGGTAACAGTCAGGTAGACACTTTTCCCTGACTGGGTGGCAATCTGGATGATGGGATAGCTTATCCTAAAAATAAAGACAGAAGAAACATTTGTAGCAAAATGTGGTTAAAGAAATGAGAAGTAAAACAGATTACATCTATAGAAGCAGACATCGCTTCACATCTACTGCATACATCAGCAGAACATACCTGTTGACTAAGCTGAAGTCCTCTTTGCATATGGTAATCCCCTCAGGGCCGACTCCAATAGCCAAACGCTGACCATTAGCATCTCGAGCCCAGTGCCACTCCACACCATAATGCTCCAGAGAGGAAACCAGCTGCAGGGCCTGATACTCCACTGAGGCTTGGCTCAAACCTTCAAAAGCTTTGTGTCTAGAAATGATGCTGCAGGAGGAACAAAATGGGAGTGGAGATAAACATTTTTAGTTCAACAAACTACACTCACTTTACACAAACAAGGCCACACTAATGTACGTTTCATCCACAAAACAACTCCTTTAAGAACAAATCAATACATCAGTGCTTTCAAAATAATGACTTAGTTTCTGGATCCAGCTGTGGTAGGAAATACATACTGGCATACTACAAAACAATAGTTATAGAATATATTCAGTGCTACAGCAGTCAGGACAAGAGTGCTGATGTTGCCAGTGCATGTTGGATCAATATAGCTCATGGATGAAGAGTTAAATGTAGACAGGTGTGGCAGATGAAGCCTTAGGTGCAAACTGAATGTGTACAGCTGTAGTTTGAAGTAAGGCTACAAATACAAGACTGGAACCACATTCTGAATAAATGAGAAACAGATGCAAGTCAGAGAAGCAATACAAGGAGAAAGATGTAGAATAAGATTATAATTGCTTTAGTTGTTCCGCTTGTCAAACAATTACATTTGATCAAACTCAATGGATCATTTTCTCAGACTTTCAGATAAGTGGTAACACACACACACACGGTTTTGTTCACAGAAAATGTACAGTAGGAAGTTCTCCCAGTGGATGAGCCAACAAAGCAGCTGTGTTTCTGTATTGATCCCATCCGGCTTACAGACACCATGTTGCTGTACGATTTATTTATAAGTCTAAACTTTTTTGTTTAATAAAAGACCCCCTAAAAATATATATTCTGAGGTGTCAAGACTTATTTTTATTAATGTAGTGAAACATTATACAATCCTTGGCTCATTGCCACAGTTTACTTTTCATTTTGACCTTTAGGAGTAGACTTTGAAACGGAGCTTCAGGAGGGCTGACAGAAAAGGTCAGCAAGTTTCATTCTTTGTGCTAGCTCGCGTTAAAATAAAATTTAAAACACCTTTTTGTTTTTCCGAGTTATGTACCTGTTGACTGTGGCATTGCTGGGCTCTTCTCCACACAACTCTGAATACCAATACTGGGCTGTATTTTGATTGTAGTCACCAAACTCTGCCTGAGCTAGGAGGGCACTCAGCTCCTCGGCTTGCTCAGAGGCCATTCGTAGGTGACCGTTGTGGAGGTCCTCCTTCACATGCATGAAGAAGAGATGTCTAGGCAAAGAGAGAAAAGGAAAAAACCAGGAGATAAGTACAATTTATACCAACATCATGAGGAGAGAAGAAAAAAAAATCCAATAATTTTTTCCCTGATATGGCAAGTGATCCATCTCCAGAGCTCGACACAGACAACTGATCTCTCGAGTTTATGGTTGCAGAAAAAAAAATGGGATAGACTGGTTCACTTTCTCCTTTTTAATTACTTCCTCAAAGAACTCCATCTGAACTTCCTTTAAGAGTAATCTCACAGGAAAATGTGGAAGTTGTGGTGGGGAAAACAAGAAACGGACTCACTATAACGTTTCCTCAGTATATAAACACATTAATACGAGTATGACAAGTTTTATGAAGCAGTTCCAGCGTTGGGCTATGAAAGCACTGGCTCCTGCTACAATAAAAACTGATGCTACAGTAGCGTCAATCTGTTGGACAGGAACAGAACGACTGTCTACTTCAGGGGTTGGAAGGGAGTTATTGAGACATACTTAACAAAAAAAAAAAAAAAGTTTGACTATTGTGTTTAAAAAAAAAAAAAGAAGCCAGAAGAAGATGAAATACACCCAATGATAAAGCTCTGGGTGCCTGATAAGTTATCACATTATTCTAAATTAGGATACTGTTCATGTTGCATTCAAAACAAATTATTTCAACCACATGATAAACAACGAGAACAGGAAGTCTGATGAAGCCAATGAAAAGCAGCTACATTTAATAAGTTGTGGCTGGTCTTTGGATTGTTTTGATGAAATGTGGGGAATCCCTTTTTCCCTCCATGCAGTGGGAAACAATGTCAACACAAGCAGAACCCCGACTGATTAAATCCTTGCATCATAAAAAACACTAGACTCAGATAACCAAAACAGCTTTCAGTTGACCTATGGCACAGTAACCTTAAGAGGATTATAAACCAGTCACCTGCTCCTGGAGCACCAAACCAGTCTCAATGATACATGCTGCCTTGTACATGAAAACAACTTCAGAAAATATTTATCACATGGTAGACAACAGGCAGTTTTTAAATTACAGCTATATGAAAGCCCTCTTTGAAGCATGACGCTTAAAGCTGGTTTTATTTTAATCAGGTCAAAGTGTGATGTGAGCTTTATGCAAGACGGGCAGGGAGTGGCATGGAAAGGCAGCAGCGATTTCTCACCATGTTTATAACAGACTGGATGTAGAAAATCTAGTAGTCTCACGGGAACGAGCTGGGTTTGTCATTTCCTCTGTCGTCCTATGGGACCAACAAGCTCACAACAATACGCAGGGAACGTGTATTTAAGCTGCTTCAGAATACAACAACAGACACACCTTAATCCAACACTTTCAAGAAGTATCAACAGCAGCAGCGAGGCACATAAACAAAGCCGGTCAACACCACCCCCGTTAAGAGTCAGACTGTAACAACGAAGCCCTATGGCCGACTAGCCTCAGGCATAACAAACACGGCTTTGATATGGTGTTAAACATCCCATTCCCTCCAACACACAGACACACACAGTGCTCTATTGTGTCAGGCCCAGCAGGCATCATGTGATGAAGCTCTGCTAGTTTGCTACCTACCTGACGCAAACAATGGGGCGGACTTGGCTGGGAGTTTACTATAGGTTATTCGCAAAGGGTTACTATAGGGCAAGCGGCAGGTTACTGTAGTTCATGGCTGGCAAAAAGGTTATTATCAGTCACTGTGCATCATTAATCAAGATTTTTCTTCAAGTCTCAGCTGGTAAGTTTGATATGAAACCAACAGTCTCCTGAGTTTTATGTCCATATTTGCTTACTTTAAAAGACTGTCCAACTAATGGGACAGGTACTCCGAGACATCTGCCTGCTCAGTCTTGTGGGTACCAGTGTTTGTGTAACCAGGTGTTAATGCTTTGCTGAGCTTGGCTGAAATTCTGCACTACTGACAAAAAAATAAATAAATAAATAACTGGTATGAATCACAGACTCTCAGCTCAGGCAATAAAGATAACCAGACGAGTTACTGTTCAGTTACTGCCTGCAGAGAGATGAAGGCAGAGGAAAACACAACAGCTTCACGTGTAGACTCTAGCAAGCCTTTACTTCAGGGGTTGGGTTAAGCCAATAAAAGCCCACCCACACCAAGAAGAAAAACAAAAACCCTGTGATCATTCTGTTTTAAACAGCCATAAAGACTACACAGCATTTATTGGTAAAATGGAGAGATTGTGTTGATTCTCCAAAACAAATCTTCCCCACTCCTCCACAGTGGTCATATTTTCTCCAAGATAAAATGCACATGCTTCCACCAATCGCTTGACCTCCACATTAAGCTGACAGCTACTCAAACAGCTGTGCCAGGAGGCCAGGACACAGCATTAGTGTAGCGGCATAGCGCTGTCTCAGCACCTGTCAAAGTCCATCCTCACTGTGCACATGGGAGAAGCAAGCGCCATTAAGCCCAGCGTCTCCCTACATCTCATCCAGGATTGACTGACGTCTTGATGGAATTTAAGAAACTAAAGTCACTTTTTTAATGAAACTTTTCAGAGGACCCCAAATTGTTTATACACGGTTGTAAACAACAAAATTGACAAACAATTCTGATGGTTACAACTTGTATAGAACAGTGATATGGGAAGGCAGAATCACGGGGCTCTTGTTTGGACATGAAGCCGGTATGCAGCAGCAAATTCACACTTACTGTATTAAAAACCTGCACAAATACCTCAGTTCTTCTGAACCACCATGTCAAGAAACACGTGATGCACTTCAGAGAGATCTGCAGCGTACTTTTAAACATGGAGACCATCATTACAGCGGTGCCTTGTTCTCTTGTCTGGCTGTGCCAAAACACCAGCGTGCAGACTGAATGCCAGGAAGTTTGTGTTGAGACCAAAGTGTCTTGGCCTACTTTCACTGTATTGAATTGCTTTGCCTTTTAAAGGAGATGAGCCTGAAGAGACCTGCAAGCAGCTATACAAAAACAGAAAACAGGCTTGATCATCAGGAATATCAAGGAAGGAGGAAGTATATTATAAAAAGAAAACAAATAAAACAAGTTTTTCAGCTGTTAATACCTCAGATTCTGAAAGTGAAACATCACAAAAACAGTTTAACTTAAATTAAAACTTGTAAACTCCTCTACCCATCTACAGAAGTCTCGCTAAATTCATATACCATTTTCTGCCCTAAAAAAAGAAAGTGTAATTCTTTAAAAATGTTACTTTGATAACATGGAAGAACAAAAAGTCCCCAAAACTGAAACCCAAAACCGCTGCCTAGAGACTGCACCACAACCAGCCAATCAGAAGAAGAGCTGCAGGCCTCATTGGTTAGACTCAACAATGTGGTTTGTAAGCTAGTCAAACAGCACTGCACCGAAGTTACTCGCAGTCAATGACCTACAGTAAACTTTGCTCGACGTCTTCATAGGTTGAGGGTGGATTAAAGAGACTTCTTGCAGTTTCACACAAACATGAAACCATTTCAGAAAAAAGACATAATGAGCGTTTGCCCTGTGACAAGCTGCTCTGCTATAAAACAAAAAAGTCATTTGTGTGGTTGCACATGTGTGCTGTATTGACCGGTAAAAACAGATTACAACCCAGCATCAAGCCTAAAATTCAGCTGTTCAATGCAAAAAAACGTGGACTACGACTAGTTCATGGTCACCAACAGGATAACAAGAGAAATCCTACACTTTTATTCTTGTAACAACACCTTGATAAGATCATGCATTTCTGAAGACAGAACTGCGGGGATCTTTGGCTTCATCCTCCTCCTTACCACTTGTGAGTGACTTTGAGTTGTTCCTCCAGTTGAGGAACGCCTTTGTTTTTGCATTACCTGGTTTGGCTCAGATATAGCTGCATAGTGCTCCAGTAGGTAATTAGTGATGATTAATGTAAATGGTGCAATTCAGTGCAAACTAAATTATGCATAGTTTTCCCCATAATTACCGAATCATTTTTGGAACACAGCCATGTACTGGGGGAACAGCAGAGAAACATTCACAGAGTTTGTCACATAAATTACATGGAAAGAGAAATAGTTTCAACCATTTTTGTTTCCAACTCGGCCACAGAGGAACTCTGTCCTGCAAGTGGGATCAGTGGAGTCCTTAAATATTTAGTTGGCAATTGTTTCTATAACCGTTTCTTCACAGAACATTTTAAAATAAATTCTGACTTGTTTTAATTAAAAAAAAAACTTGGTTGTGCTACGATTTTAGTTTTACATAAGTTTTGTTAGTGAAATCAATATAAAATTGATTTCAATTTGAAAAACTGCATTTTTACTAGTAAAAACATTTCAAATGAGTTATTCCAGTAGGCTAGCACAGATCTGCCTGGATTAGAGGGACACATGGAAAATATCAAAGTAATGAGATTTAAAAAACAAGATTTTAGAAGCAAAAGGGACACAGATGCAAGCTGAACCAAAGCTCAAATGAATATGAGCTACTCTGGCTTTGAGTATTAGAGCATTCTCAATAGGAAATGAATTACAAAATAAATAAATATAAGCTTTATCCATCCAGGGTTTGTTTTCAGCTAGATGATCACATTTTCCAGCACAAGAAATCCCCACCCAAAAATAAATAAATAAATAAATAAAATCCATTTGCATGGGAGCATAAACATTTGAGTGACCTGTGAGGCTTTACGTGGCAGCAGAGTACACAGTAGCTTATATAAGCGGCTCTGCGAGGGTTCAGCTGATTACATAATAAGGCCTTTAGGAAGAGGGCAGAGGTGCCAATCGCAAAGGCCATCTAAAAAAAAAAAAAAGTGTCCATTTATTACAGGAGCTAGTCATACTTTACCCATGAACTGGCAGAAAAGTTAGCTGCAGCTCGCTCGTTCCCACACACACACACCATGGCACTACAGAACGCAGAAAATATGCAACATATTCATAAACATTAAAATGAACAAAATGGTCTGCAGGTTACTAAACGTGGTAGAACGAGGCTTTGACATCATGAGGTGTGTCTGCTTGCTGCTTTGGCAGCACTTTACAGTCAGACTGACTTATGAAGAAGCTATTCCAGTAAAACTGTGTCAAAGGTGACGGCACAAAATGACACGAGAAACCCAACCGGTTTATAAAGGAATGCTTTAGAAATATTCTAACATAATTACTACAAAATGATTAAATACAAGTTCAAATTAAGCATGAAGCAACTAAAACAAGTGCTTTAAAGAAATTAATCATCCATAAAATACAGCATAGGAATTTCCAGAACAATAAGGCAGTGCTCATATTCCAAACACATCAACATAGAAACAGCGTTTGCACCCTACGAACACGGTTAAGTCACACCGAGCAGATAAATGGCATGAAGTCAGCTCCAAAATTAAAACAGGTTACTTGACAGCATGGTTGGGTGTGTGCCATGTGTACTTATTAGCAGCCACCCAACATATCCTTATCTACCACCTCACATCTTTATCTCACATTTTTCACAACCTCATGACCCGTATCCCCCCCCCTTCAGACTCCAGCCGTTTACTGATAACCCCTGTTAATCCATGGAGGTCAGCACAGACAGCCCAGTATCCTCCATGCTCTCTCCTCCCCCTCCTTTTTTATTTTCCCCTTTAAAAGCTTGTCAAATCTGGGCTATGATTGTGTGATTGAGCTGTTAATATCCAGCAGTGAGAAAAATGTGACGGCAGAAAATGAAGTTGAGGTTATATGTGAAGGTGCTGAAAAGTGAAATGGGACTGGGAACAGCTGAGTGCATTGTGGCCCATGCACGCACATTTGCGTTTAATTAACCGCTCTGGTGACGAGCTGCATAAGGGGGAGCAGCATCCCGGATGAAAAAGACACCAAACAGGTTTTCCATCATGTGAATCCTTGACACATAGCAGCATCTGGGTTAAACAGTAAATTATAATCATCGACACAATACAAACCCAAGTTTACAGGCATTGTGCTACAAAATGCACTCCAAGATGTGAAATGAAAGTGAAAAAAAGCAAGATCCTGACTTGCTAGGGCTTTTTTTATATATATATATATTTATATAATTTTGCTGTACAGCAGAGTGTTGTTTAAATTAATATTTTAAGGCCAAAATATAGCATATACTAATATGTTTCTTGCTCACATGGTACCATTATGTTAGATCAGGGGTGCCTAAGTCCAGTCAGATCTACAATCTCTCAACTTTTAGATGGAACCTTTTCTAACCCACCAGAATAATATAGTCCCTCCTCTGCATGTCATCCAGCTCTGCAAAGGCCTGGTAACGAGCCAGTTATTTCATTCAGCTGCGTTGGATCTAAAAAGCTGCAGGATGGTAGATCGAGGCCCAAACCTGGGCAGCTTTGTGTTATATGCAGAAAAACAATCAGTATCATACGCTTCCTGGTAAATAACCGCAGCTGTTAAATCACAATGAGGACACATTACTAACAAAACCAAACTGTCAAATACTCTACATTGGCCCGTTTCCAAACCACATGTGCAAAAATGTCGAAAGGGGGGAGCTTTTGTTTAAACAAAAATGGTCGTAAACAATTGAAACAAAAAAAGTTATTTTCAAGCTGAATGGGAGCTGTGACAAGGGGTCCTGGCTGCCACACAGTGCAGAGGGTCCCTAGGGGCAGGCTGAGAGCAAAACAGACTCAGTTGCTGGATCACATTTCCAGCCTGCCGTTTCACCAACAATGACCTATAGTAAACCCGGAAGGGCTTCGCAGAGAGGTTACTACAGGGCATTTTCAACTGCGTTGGAAACAAAGTGATCAGATTATAGTCCGCTGGCTCTCTAATAATGGCTTTGTTTCTGTTTTCCACCACATGCTTCACATTAAGTCACATGCAATCATAAATAAATGTATGCATTAAAATGCATTTGCTCATTAAGGTATTTCATAGACACAGAAGCTGATTTGCTAGTGAAACATACCTTGTCTGTTCCTGCAGAATGAGATGAGGCTCAACAAAGAACTTGACTCGCAGCCTCAGCCGACAGGGCGCCACATTATCCATCTGCTGGCAGATGCGATTCCTCAGATTCAGCCACAGGTTCTCCCCTTTGCTGCCCGTGAACTGCAACCCAAAGTAGTCCACTTCTATTATGCCCAACTTTCTGCAAACCTGCAAAGAGTTTAAAGAAGCCGGACACACAAGTTATTTACAGCAAGAGGATCCAGGAACCAAAAGCCTCTTCAGGAGACAAAAACATTGGATTTTAGCTTCTCTTGTGATATTTCCACAGACACACAAGATTCATCAATATTCAAAAGCAACAGCAAGGGCACTTCCAGACATTGTTGCAGCTTAAAAGAGGAACTTGGATTCTCTCCCAGGGGTAAAGAGGGGATCATCGCACCCGGAATCTCACGCCCCCTGAGCTGCAGGGGGACTTGGAGTATTACATAACCTTTGGTGAGTATCTACATGGAGCCCGCAGGCTGTGATTAAAACTCTTTATTAGGTCACAGTAAGTTGTGGAAATGCCATGCAGATGCATGCAGTTACATTTTAGTGGGATAACATAGATACATGCTGGGGAAGTTGCTATTTGCTACAATGCCTGCGCGAGCTTGAACAGAAAACTTTATTCATTCTGTAGTTTCACTTTGAGCTGCTTGCAGCGGAATGAACTTAAGTAACCTCAGACCAAGCTTCTGCCTCTGACTAATAAGCTATGCAGGTAGGGGTGGCCGTCTGCTGTTTTCCCCCCATCAACGCGTTAAACTTTCTGCAACCCATGAAGTCGTGTTTCCACAACAAATTAACACTTTAAAAAGGTTTAATTATTTATTTTCTTCCTGTCCCTCGCGCGCAGTATGTTTTTTTCTCGGTCCGTACAACGGTTAAGAAGATGCAACATAGTTTAACAAAAGTTTTGTCACAATCACAACTTTGCTGCTTTGTCTGGCATTGACACAACATTAAAAAACAGTGTATTTTAACCACAGCTCACCTTATTGAGACAGTCTTCCCCGTTCGCCTTCGCATCAACTTCCACTTCCATCACCACCGAGTCCGGACGTGTAACGTGGCAGAGCATTTTGGCAGCGTTTTTTCTTTAAATCTTTGGTTTGCCACTCTTTAAAACACTGAAAACAAACCGCGAATCCTCTTTAAAACCCTCTACATTAGCCCTCGTCACTTTCTTACCCCTTTCACTTCGTGTGGCGGATCTGTGAGCACCACCAGCTGTAGGGTAGGCTATATCAATAAAATACAGCGTACAGCCCCGCCTACTTAACTCTGTCCAATCAGAGCCAGTGTGACATTCACAATAAGACCTACTAACCAATCACAAGTCGTCTTACATTACGCAGTGCTCTAACGCTATCTCACGCTCCCGTGCATTGAAGTGTGATTTCTCGACTGCGCCCTCACGCGGCGTGCCTAGTGCCTCCACCTGACAGCGATCTTTACACACCTGGATGAACAATTAGACATTTCAGCCAACTCCAGAATATCTCAGAGTAAGTTTAATGGGCTGTATTTGGCTTTAGTGAATAATATATGAGAATGCAGCCCAGAAATAGCTGCAGAGATAGCAGTACATCTTTCTGCTGCTCTTGCTTTCTGTTGCTCAAAGCTTTTTAGAATTTATTTATTTATTTTTAATATAAATTTTTTATTTAGGTAGCCTAGCTCATGTCCTATTTTCCACAGCGCCACTGCTTATATAACATAAGCATAAACATTAACTATCAAAGTAGTTGTGTTAAAATAGTACATTAATCACAGGGTTAAGATAAAAAGAGACTGTTGTCAGAGCTGGGTAGAAGTACAATCAAATCCCAGATGTATGTGGATAAAGAAGAAAGACTTATCCAAGAAGAGTTATCCCAAAAGTGTTCAGAATATGATAGGAAGATATATTTACACATGAAAACATACATGCTATTTGTTGTAGACTCGTATGTAAAGCTATTTAGTTATTTTCTCATTTGTCAGGCAATATTTGTCTTACTTTTACTGAGAGATTTAAATGTTTCATCATTATTTTGTTTCATGACATCCACATCTACTATGTTATTATTATTCAGCAGTGTTGTACTGAAGGCAATCCATGTCTGAAGACTGCAGAAAAACTGCAGCATTGTACTTAAAGGAGGGAAGCATGGTATTCAGCCAAGCTGCTAGTTCGTCTGCCAGGAGATGTTTTAAAGTTGAGGCATCGCGTCTGCATATGTCTGTGCTCTTCCTCCAACTAGGCTACCAGTGGCATAACTATGGCTTTGTTTACATAGATACATAGAAGATAGATAGAATTTGGCATGCTTGTCACTTGTTGGTGATTGCATATGGATACAGTCTATTTATAGTGACCTAGGAAACAGTTGGGTCTTTCATACCGTACTGACATAACATCCCAACGTTTTGTGGCTTTTCATGGAGGAAAAACATTACAACTTACTAAATCTTAAAGCTTTAACAATTATTTTTTTACATTTCCTTTGCAGCTTTTTTTGTAATTCTTTTAAATATCTGAAATGAGTCCTTTTGGTTTGAATGAAAGTATTTAACATATTTCATTCTTTACTTTTTTCCTGCTTTACTGTCATTCAGAGTAACCCTCTGATGATAATGTGCCATATCTACTCAGTATTAATATAGTTTTAACATCTAGAACGTATGTGGTTATGTGTAAAGAAAATACACATAGCCTACTGTATTTTTGCAGAGGTCAGCTCTATCACCTAAAATGTTCGTACATTGTTAAGATGAGGAAAATTAGCGAGGTTACATAAATTTGACAGATATACAATATCTCTTTTCTAAGAAAATCAAGCCATGAAATGATTCAATGGAGTCTAATTTATTATCTGAATTTGATATGTGTGTAAAATGATAGTTGCTCTAGTACCTCATAGACATGTAGCTTCTTCACGCACTGAAATTGATTAAGCAGGCATTATCAGCGATAATACATGCATGTCTTTTTATGTGAGATAAGATCAGCCTGCACGGAGTCAGTACAGGCTACTGTCCTTTTGCCCTGAGGTGATGTAAGTAAGTGTACAGTAGATTTGTGTAGAGACATGAGGTCTGTTCTGCAAGCACACCCATAAATGGAAAGACAAGAAAGATAGCAAGGGACCTAACATCCAGTGTTGACGTGGAACTGTGCTAATATATAAATATATATATATATATATTTATATATATATAGGATCATTGTTTTTATTTACACTCAGTAAGTATTTAAGTTGAATAACTTTATATGTATAGTTCTGAATGGAGAAATCCCACCCATATTGCAGAGTTGGGTAATAAGTGTTTAGTGTGTTTAGTAACCATTTTTATAGTTGTAGATCAGAAAATGTGATATGCAAATTTTAATAAGAAACTGCAGCATCATCTATCTTTTTTTAACAGAAAAGTTCATCATCCCCAGTTAACGAGCAGATTATTCACTTAACATTTCTTCATTAGAGCCTACCTCAATAATTGTTTTCACTGTATTGCAGTTCTGCAAAATAAGTGATTGAAATAAATTGAAATAGTGAAAACATAGTGCAGAATATTTTCACATTTTTTGGGAAAATGAAATATTTATATATTGTCAGTATATTATAAAAATACATTCAGAAATGTTCTACGTACCTAACATGACACCAAAAGACAAGAAACAACAAACATGGAGAAAAAAACTACAGAAAAAACAGATTTAAAACGGATTTTGAAATGAACATTTGCACAACTGTATCACAGTCTAGTTTTTGCACATTTAGGTCAGTTTTTCTTTTAATGCCATCTGGGTTCCTGCACAAACACAGAGCATTTGCAGACTCCTAGTTTGCAGCTAGGTATAACATCATGCAGTGTGACATCACTTCCCTTTAAGGCAAGTCATTGCTCACTCGAATGGAGCATAAACACATAGCTGTGCAGGGATTTTTGTGCTCTGTGCGTGTGCATGTGGGCACATGACATCACAGCGTCATCGCTGCCCAACTCCATAGCCAAAGCTGTGTCTTGTGAAGCGGAGATTATGTCAGGAGATGCCATGGCAGCAGAGCTGCTGCTGCTATTGTTGTTTTTGTTGATGCGATAGCGTTGGTAGGTATCCTTTCATTTTTATTAATCTGCTGGAGCTGATGTCAAAGGAATAACAGGACTTGGCAACTGACAGATCTAAGGAAACGAAGGGGGAATTTCAAGTCAGAGTGCGAAGAGGCCAGAGGGCAAGTAGGTCCTCTGAATCAGAAGAGAAACAACAACCATGGTCAAAGGATTCAGATGATCCGATGTCCCTGTGTGGACCTTAATTAGATGAGGATTGATTGAAGATTTCAGATGTGGAGACGGACTGTGCAATGAAGAGAAGTCAGAGGTTCAGCAGCTCTTTCAGCTTTGAAGAGGATCAACAGCTACCGTTAAAGAATGAGAGAGGAGAAAGAGCACTGCCACCAAAGACCTCTACAGTTACAGAGAAGTCAGAAGTGGCAACAGATTGCATGCAAATGGAGAAAAATGATAGTTTATGTGACACAAATCAACAAAGGTCAGGTCTTTTCAGGCCTCAGGAGTTATGGCTGACAATGACAAGATGCCTTTCCCTCCGGTGGCTATCCATCAGCAGACAAAGTAACAGGAAATTAGATTACCAAATGGACCTTGACCAATCAGAGGACACACGTTCATCAGTCAGCTCCGATTCTGCCAATGGGAGTTCATCAAGTACAACTACTTCTGATAATAGAGATGCATCCCTTTCAAAGCGTGAAGAAAAAGATGTCAGTAGAGCTGTTAAAAGTCGACCACTACCTCGTCGAGGAATTTCTCGTTCTTCTCCCAGGTTACCGAGAACTGGACAAATTACAGATTCAATGCTGGCGTCAATCATGTTGGAGAAAGAAATGTTTCTGAGGGTTGAGTTGGTAGATTTAGGAAATGAGAGGGATGATTTACGCTACCGGGCAGAATGGAAGTTGTCAGAGACAACTAAGGAATTGGCAGAGGGAGTCTGGCTCTCTCGAAGCCAGAAAGTAATGGATTGACTATTAAGCTGCCTTTGAAGTGGTAGACTTTGTACTATTTACCCTTCAAGTTAGGTTAAAAGTGTCATCTTATCTTGGTTACTGTGACTGCTGATTAGAAAGTGGCCTAGATTTCAGTAAAATATGAGTTGTCTCAGCTTTGGATGATAGCAGTGTCTTTTTGACTCTACAGATACATATTCAGTGACTGTAGATAACCAATTTGAAATGCTATTTTCAGAGACATAGTTTTGCACAGATATTGTTTTTTTTTTTTTTCTGCCTTTCTGCATCTCTCACTGAACATTTTATACATGGCTGGTTCCATGTGTGGGAGGCAAAGGAGATCTGATAGAATATGTCATGCATTTTTTTAATAAAAGCCTGTTTTGCAGTGTGGTTTTATCTATTTTTTTTCATAATTATAGAGCAACAAATTAATGGAAATTACTAATAATTTAACACAGTGTTATCATGTCATGCTTAAGCTTGGGAAATTGGATTTAGCTTAGATTTGAATATTAAAAAAAGAGAAGCTGCTAAAGAAACCAAGCACAGATTAAATCCAAATCCAAATCTTGCGTTTCTTTTCTGGCTTTAAAGGTGCCATGTGCTGCATTTGATCTTAGTTTTGTATAAACATGATTTAGTTTAAGATGCCTGAATTGTTTCATTCTAAAAGGTCTTTAACGTCTTAACGTGGAGTTTGAGAGTGAGGGTTCATCAGAGCTTCATTACAACATAACGAGACTATAGACTCTTCCTTAATCTCATATTGTTATAGCAATCACATGCATTTTGTTAATGCTTCTCCAGACTAAAGCATGCTGCAGTGCATCTGTGCATACCTGAAGATGGTAATTATTTCAATTGATCAATCGGTCAATCAATGTGATTGGTGTAACTGAACATGAAGGTACAAGCAGTTAAAATATGTGAAAATAGAGATGAAAATATTTCTTTTTGCTGCATGCAGTGCTTTTATAAAGACAAAAAGCAGTGATTATGGAAAATGATTGAGATGAAGCAGTTATGTAATAACTATCGCAGGCCTACAGGGAAAAATGGATGGACAACAGGATGGAAATATGGGTAAAAATATCTGTAAGAGTTAGAGGACAAGGTGTACAGCCTGAACATAGTAAGTGTATGGATTCTTTATTATTTTTGAAGCTACTTGTCTGGTTGAAAGCCTTATTCTTTATTAATGGAAGTCCACCTTTGTGCAGTGTGAGCCAAATAAGGAGACATGCCCTTTTCTGAACTTTATAGTAATGTATAAAAAGACAAAGTAATATATATAACCATACAATTGGAAAGTGAAAAAGCCCTAATTGTTTGGAGTCTGAACTTTTGCCCTAAAGTATAAATGACAAATGCTCATCATCAGTGGCTTCCTCATCAGGCAAATAATACATGCTGTACATATAATGATGCAGAACAGCGGATTTGAAAACAATTTGTTCCATCTTGCATAAGGTCTGATTAAATGTTGAATTAAATGTGATTGTCAGGGGGCCGGCTCATCAGCTCAAACTGCAGTTCTGCAGAAATAATGGGAAAGCTGCAACACTTTAATACATTTTTTAGTGCATTATGTTTATATATTTGTATTAATCTTCTTACTTTTATGCTTTTTAATGTCTTTTATGTTTTTATTAAACAGAGCTTATCTAAGACTTAAAGTTCTTACTGAAAATTTAACTTGCATCCTTCAGCCTTTATATTTGAATGAAAAGGCTGTGCAGAGTATAGCGTGTCTGACATGAACTGTTCTTTTATGCAAAAACTGAGTTTTTAAATATCTGTGGCAAGAAAGAGATCATTTTATTTGGGCAATTTTACTGAAGATACATATACATTTTCAAAGTATCTTTATAGAGCATTGACCTTGCAAGTGATACCTTCTCTGTGTGCTTGTATGGGTTTAGCTCTGGTATGAATCATCATGGAGAGGCCCACACTCCCAGAAGCTCCAAGAATTTAGAAACTAAAATAATCTAATCCTTTTAGTGCAGGACTTAGCACTGGAAAGCAACCACATGAATAAGAAATAGAAACTGAAACACTTCTTATGTTTTTAGTTCTTTTCACATTGGCATAGCTGCATAGATCCAAGAACACAGAAATACATTGTCTATTCTATGGCATATTAATTTAGTCTCACCTTTTATTATAAAAAAAAACTTTGAGGGTTTACTTATTATTGAATAACTTTACACAATGCATTACAATCTTACTTAATGCATGTAGCCTTGGTAATCTTTATGTTGTAAGAGTGGCTATTTTACCAATCAGTCATCTCAAAGTAATATTCCCTATTCAGCTTTTCATGTTTGTTTTTTGAAGTAGAAAAAGAAATTCTATCATATCAAATCTTGTGATACAAGCAGGTGGGCTAATGGGAACTTTGAGTCCCTGAAAACTACTGACAACCTCTCCTGAACCATGAAGAGTTTGTCGCATGTCTTCGAGAGAGCGCCCACAGAACACGGAGTTCCTCTCATGAACAAGTGTTTGTAAACTGTGCTGGAAAGAGTGGACTCCAAAGAGGGTTACATAACGTGGTGATGGCTCGTAAATCCCAGCGAAGCTCAGATGTTGCAGTTGCCACATGACAAATGTGACTTCTGTGAAATTTGAGGTCCTAAAACAATCATTTCACCACCCCTGTTTTAGTTACATTTTTTGTTCATTTATTCTTTTAAGCCATTTAATGCCCTCTAAATATGACTGCTGCTGCTTATTGGTCACTGCATTTAGATCATGCCATATCACCAGAACTAACATGTTTAAAAAATGCTGACCAAGTCGATGAAAAAAAAGGTTTTAAATTGTGTTAACAGATGAGTGTAAGTATAATTGAATTCATTGGGTTTTGAAGTCGATAGAAAAACCTACTGCCAACAAAGGGTCTAGGTCAGGGATCTGCAAATGTGGTCCTGGAGGGCCGGTGTCCTGCAGGTATTTAAAGTTTCTGACTGAAAAACCCTTGATTCAATTAAAGTATCTCCACAGCTTGTTAAGTTCTGCACAAGTCTGTTCATGACCCATTCATTTGACTCAGGTGTGATGCTGCAGGGAAGCATGAAATACCTGCAGGACACCAGCACGAGAGGACCAGATTTGGACATCCATGGTCTAGGTCAGGGATTGGCAACTCTGGTCCTTGAGGGCAACACACCTGACACATCAGACTTAATTAGCAGACTTGTGCGGAGCTATACATCAAACTCTTCACAAGTCGGCTAATTACCCACTGATTTGAGTCAGGTGTGTTGCAGTGGGGAAATTCCTAACACTTACACAACTGCAGCCCTCAGCGACCGGAGTTGCCCATCCTTGGTCTAGGTGCTGGAGAAATGCATGAATACACTTTTGTGCTTGTGTGTGTTCTGCTAATACTGCACTTGGGCTGGTTTGCAGCTAAATCTTGATTTATTTTTGTGGGTATATTTGGTGTTCTGACCTCCTCTCTCTTACTGAGCTCGTCTTGTTACCTGCCTGTGTCTTTACCCTGCATGTGTGTGGTTACACGACACAGCTGTGATTCAGTCTCAGATGTGAGCTTGCTAAAGTAAAGTAATACCAACTGTGGCACAGAGGTGCACCGGGGCACTTGGCAGAACGAGCACTTGACTCATGATGATGAATTGGAGTTGGAACTTTATGGGCTGTGTGGGTGTGTGTGTGTGTACGTGTAATTGTGTGATTGTTTGTGAGTTTCTGTGGAGGACAAAAGAGAGCGTGATGGATGATTCCAACGGTGCATTTGTAATGACGACAAAGATTAGTCATGAAAACGCACACCTGCTGCAGATGGCCACATCGGCAGCTGTTTAGGTTTCTTTAAGGAAGCGTTTGTCCTTGTGGGCTTTTTGTCTGCTGCATGCTGACTCAAAGAGTGTGTCTGTGCATAAATTGAAGAGTAAAGTGGCATTATGCTACACCACAGGGCTGGATGACTGTGTGATGGATCTCTATCAGGAGACTCCTCTGTATTCCCATCCTGCTGTCACCTGCATATGCTGTATCCCTTGCTGTGACACAATGCAGGCAGAAGCTGCACAAGGATATTAACGTTGTTGCAGTCTTTGACTCTTTGTCTGCTGGGTGCTTCATGTTACTACAGTCACAAAAAGAACCCTTTCATATTCTCAGAAAAAACTTAAAATGATGATTATTACTTAACTGCAAAACGGACCATTGTTTTCTAGGTAAGCACAGGTTAAGTTCTGCTATTACTTTGTATTAACAATATTAACCAGCTAGTTCTGTAAGCCTGAAGCATTATGTACTCAAATAAGTTTGAAAGAGTGATGATACATTGCATGGACACGACCAGTTATCCTCAACTTGATTTTCAAAGATGGGTATTTTGGAGGTTGTAGAAGTTTTTTCTGCTTTAAACACATTTGATTAAAAGCCATTAATAATTGTTGGTATTAGTCTAGATGGTTAGACCAAGCTTTGCACAAGGCTGAGTCTAAATCAGATAGACTGCAGTAAGGAAACTTGTAAATCTGAAGGATGTTTGCCCTCAAGGATTAGGTCTGAAGATTTGTGTTATGGTATATTTTTTCACAAAACTTATTTTTATCTTGATGGTCACCATAATAAGTGTTTTAATAGCTAAAATAACATGTATAATGTCATCATAAAGATCCAGCAGGCTACCCAGTTACCAATTTATGTATAAGTTTACTAGAAAAAAAAGTGCTAGAAACTACCGGATGTAGGAGAAAATAGGGTAAATGCACTGCTGGTGAAAATGTGCTGATTCTGCATATTTGTTTTTGGTGCAGGGCTAATTTACACAGGATTGCTGTCTGAATATTTTTCTCTAGATTGGGGTGCCCAAGTCCAGTCCTCAAGATCTACCGTCTACCATAGCTGAACGTCCACTTCTGCATGTCATTTGATTCAGCTGTGTTAGACAAAGGTTAGCTCTTAAAGTTGTAGGATAGTCGATCCAGAGGATGGAACTTGGGCACTCCTGCTCTAGATAGTTTCTAGAATTTCCAACAGCACTTGTGTATCAGGAAAAGTCCATCCATTCATCCATTATTAACCACTTATTCCCTGAACAGGGTTGCGGGGGGGCTTGAGCCAATCCCAGCTAACGTAGGGTAAGAGACAGGGTACACCCTGGACAGGTTGCCAGTCCATCACAGGGCTCAAGTCTTTATACTTTAATACATTGAACATACATAAGAAAGTACTCAACATGCAATATAATTAAACATATCTCTGTTTCTCTGATTTTTCCAGAAAAGCAAAGACACAATCCAATAAAGGACCAAGTTGTCTGAAGATGTGCTACCACAGCAAATCTGCATGACTTAGATCTTATGATCCCATTAGATCTTCAGCTCATGTCAGTTCTCAGTTTCTCTCACAAGTTGACCCTAAAGCAAGATGTTATGCAAAGAGTGAATATGAAGTTCAGATATATAAAGTTCATCTCAAAGCTTCCATTCTGTAAACAACACATGCTGTAGCTTTAGGACCAACAGGTCATACTTGCTATGAGTTTATAATTAGTCAGGAATCAGTTGGTTTTGATCTGAGTTGTCTGTTTGACAAAAGATTTTCAGTTTGTTCCAAAGCACAGTTTGAACATTACAAATGTGCATAATTTAGCCTGCACCTCTGTGTTTATACTTTTTTCTAGCACAGATAACACAGGGTTATTTCTAAGAAACTGAATGCTTCAGTCAGTTACCGTAATAAGACAGAAGCTGATTAAATCTTGTAACATGAGTTGTAGAACTATTCAAGGTTAATTTTAACAACTCCACATTGTCACTTTGTTCACAAGCTCTAAATATTTTGTCTGGTTACATAAGAGGAAAGCTGATATTTTAAAACTGTGTGACAGCGGATATTTTTAGACAGAGTTGTGTAATGCCTTGTCTTTTCCTGTAGGGTATCAAGGATCAAATGGCAGTGAAGGGCTGCTGTGAAAGAACATGTGGATAGAAGGAAGGAAGAAATAAACCAGATGGGGCCAGTTGACCTCGCAGACATGATTCCTGTCATTTCATTGGCTGCCTCCTCCTGAACTCTAACAAACATAGACGTCCTTCATAAAACCAGAAGAGGCAGATCTGAACTAAACCCAATTCATATTTTAAAAAGGGGTGAAATTTGTACAGAGGATAATCAGTAACAATAAACTGCATGCAGTTAACTGTAAATGCATGAATAAAATATTTGATAAAGTTCTTTAATAGTGCCAGTGAGAGCTGCTGTGCCCACCTGCGCTGCTGTACTGCACAGATGCATGTGCAGGTTATTAGACTCCGGAAATGGCCTCATTTACATCATGACCAACCCCACACAAAGCTCAGTGAGGTTCTTTTCTAGACTGTGGAATCACTGGTGCAAAAGTCTATATGTTAATAGATGAATGTTTTGTTAAATGTTTTTAATATATGTCTGTGTGTCTGCTTGTATTGTATTGTATTTTTATGCTATGGACCTGAATGGGTCTGAAATAAAGATTGATGACGATGATGATGATGATAATAATTTTTTAAACTAACCAAAGTGCATTGGTATGTAAAGAAAGATTGACATGGTTGTATTTTTCCCTCTCAGCCATCTTAAGAAAGCTTAAACCAAATCAGAAACATGGCTGTTTTTGGTTATATCATTCAATATTTATTACTGTTAGTGTGGGAGATCCAGTCCGACACTCCCTCACTAAGCAAACATTCAGATACACACAAACTGGGATGTACATCTAAATACCAGTTGATTTGTTTTCATTGTTTTGTTGATATATTCATCTACTAAAGATGGATGCTATTCTGTTATTCAGTATGTTGACTGAGTTTATTTTTTGTTTTGCTTCTAATCCCTCTCTCTCTCTCTCTCTCTCTCTCTCTCTCTCTCTCTCTCTCTCTCTCTCTCTCTCTCTCTCTCTCTCTCTTTCTC
>JBAMHV010000018.1:13043659-13067134 GCA_037177535.1 Pseudomugil gertrudae
TCTCTCTCTCTCTCTCTCTCTCTCTCTCTCTCTCTCTCTCTCTCTCTCTCTCTTTCTCTGTCTGAGGTGACTTTGGACATCAGCTTGGTCACGCAGACATCCCTGCAAGCGTTGCTGACAAGGGCCTTGATGTACTTAATTAGTTTGGCTGGCACTAACCAAGTGGGCTGAGGAGAGGGGGATAAGTGGAAGCCATTTACTTTGGCTTAAGTAAATGGTTAAGATGAAATACAATTGACGTTTTGGATAGTGTTTAGAAATGGTTTTGTATTGCAGGTTTTTAAGGGTCAGAATTGTAAGTACACTCCTGTGTTTGGTACTGAGAGGTTGTGGTCAGAGTATATGCTGGGCTGGGATGTTGATTGACAGGAGGAATCCACGCATGATGTAATTGTATTGGGTAGTGAGAAAATGGAGTAAAAACCAGTACTTTGCCAGTATTGGTGCTGTATGATTTTTTTCTTTGCACACCTCTGTGAATGCTACCATTCTGCGACCTAAAGGTATCAAACCTCGTTAAACTTTAAAGCCTCCTTTATGGCTTTATGTTTTACTTTGTTGCAATATTAAAGATGATTTGAGTAAACATACCGAGTGCCACTTGCCATGTACAAGTTAAAGCCCATTAGTTGTGTCAGATACTCCTGACGATCCACAAAGCTCCTCTGGCTGTTCTTCTTTGAAGAGATGCAGACAGACAGCTGCTTCTGAGGACAGAGTGTAGGTCAGTCTGTGAAGATTGAACAGATCAAACACTGTAGTCGCAGAGACAAGCTGCTCACATATTGCTTTGAACACAGATCTCTAGTCAAGGGTGCAAAATCTTAGGCTTATGTGAACACTTCCCAAGGCCATTTTTAACATACATTGTGGTGACAAAACATAAAGGATTTATTATGCATGTGCTCAATTTTCTATAACTCACAAAAATAAAACCATGAGTGAGTGGATCAGATTATATAAATTTATATCCACAAATTCTGCAGCTGTGACACTGCTGACTTTATTAATTGTGCCTGTGAATTTTTTCACATTTCACTTATGGTGTATCTTAGTATCTCCGTGAATAGTGGGAATAAAAAAGGCTCTGATATCCCTTACACACACACACACATATATATATCTATATACACAGAGGTACAATCAAAATGTCAAAATGTGTTTTTTCTTTTTATTAAGCAAGTCTGGAGGATTTAGCTATGTGCCACCAGAGTGACTTCCACCATACCGGCTGTATAATGCAGTGTGAAAGGGAGTGAAATAAAGAGGTTGGTAAATGTATGGATATTTGAATTTTCCCAACATATGTATGTCTGTTCACATAAGGATTTAAACTTATGCGTGTGTGTCTCATATGTATGTCTAACATTCCGATTGTTGGAATCATGTTGGAACTTAGTGAACTTATAATAAAGATTTAGGCATGCTAGTGAAGGAAGGGGAACTTTAGTAATGCTGACTTAAAAAAAAATCCCATGCGACAGCTTTCATGGAACTTAAAAGAAAGTGAATCTCCAAGCGATAGTTTGGAGGGGGGTGGAGGGGTTTATCTCTAAAGGCAGCAACGGGCCAGGGCTGAAGGCTCTGGGGGAAATCAAGCTGTGAACGTGTGCAAAGTCTGTGTCACAAAGTCATTTTCAGAAGTTTTCCTCGTATCTCTGATGTGCTATTCGTCTGCGCCTCTCTCTCTGACTAATCATTTTTCTTGCTAATTACTTCTTTACCCTGCAGAGCTGTCTGAGAGGAGAATTGGGGAGAGGGGGGTCTGATGCGTTCTGAGCAACATCTGCTCCACATTCTGATATTTTGTTCACATTTACTTCACATTCAACGTAAAAGTCATATTTAGGTGTGACCTTTGCCCTGCTGTCGATTACCTCACATTCGTGCATACATAATGCTTGACCTTTGGACAGATTGCGTTATCGCTGACACATTGACATCTCATATCTTTACTGTATTATATGGCATCTGAGAGCTTGAACAAAAGATAGTAACTTGGCATGCATTGTTTTACTTTGCCCATTTTGTAGCATTATTTTAGTATGTATGATGAAATGTATATTAATGTAGGGACTCACTCAGAGGGAAACAGTAACAATATCCTTTTGACATAATAGATTATACATTTTCTGTGCTCATGGGCTTTTTGCTTTAATATAATCTCAATCCTTTTCTAGATAGAAATCCCTTTTAAGCTGCTTTTTAAAAAAGATTTATTGATAAGAGAAATCCAGAGAAACACATTAGCTAATGCTGGCACAACTAAGGCCAAGAGTGGATTATTATGACAATTAAAATACATAATGTCTAAGTCTGCATGATGTCTGATGCCAAAAATGCAGCTCTTGCTCTGTTTGGGACAGTCCTCTTTCACTGTCATTTTAAGGCAAGAAAGCATATCCTGTATTATTTCATGTTCTTGATGAAAAACACAGAAAAATGCTACATAGATGCTATATGTACATTTGTCCCATGTTGAGACCATTTGTATGGTGTTTGATAACAGATCCGATTTGGTGTTTGAGCACCAAATAAATGGATTCTATTAACCTAAAATCCTTCAATCGTGACTTTTTCTGGAAATAAAATCAGGAATTACACATCAGTATTTGCTAGGTTTAAGAGGGAATATGCCAGTACGTGAGATGCAAGTGAAATCTTGCTGAAACTCTGCCTTACAGCTAAAAAAGACATCATCATATAATCCCTCTCTAGCCTCTTTTCAAATACTCTTAAGTACTCGTCAAGTCCTCTGACAGTTTCTGCTTTTGTTGCAAGCGGCTGTCTTTGTAGATCTTTGGTGCATAGAATCAATTTAGGATAAGAGATCTCTGGTGTTTGCTGATGGGCATGGAAAAGATGGTCAGACAAGTATTTCAAAACTGACAAGCTATGTCTGGATACACATTAAAGCTCATTCAGGGCTTTCTATAACCATCCCTTAGGAAATAGAGTAGGAACAAGAGAAGTAGAGTAATATTCACAACTGAGTGAACATCAGGAACAAGTGTAGCAGAAATTGAGATGTGTGATAGAAGCAGTAAATGCAGACACATAAAATGTCTTTTTTAAAAGCACTGAGCAAATGAAACCTTTTTTATATATATTATACCACTTAATTTTATGTGTTTCAATAAAAAAATGCCATAAGACTTTGAGCTGCCAGTAATCAGGAAACACCACATCTGTATAATTGATCTATTTCCTCATGCCTGAATACAGACTGCAGCATTTCTAGGAGCTGCTGTTGAATGTTCAAAGCAGCTTAATCTGATAGCCATCATGAACAATGGGACTTTTTTTTTCATCCATACATTCATTATCTGTACCACTTAGTCCAATGAAGGGCCGTGGGTATAGCTGGAGCCTATCACAGCAATCTTTGGGTGAGAAATGGGGTACACCCAAAACAGGCTGCAAGTCTTTGTTTTGTTTTATTTTCTAAAAGCTGTTTTTATGACGATCATTTAGTATTAATCAACACTGCAAATTTGTTAATAAAGCACCACCAAAGTTGATCTGAATGTGAAATAAGGCAGTTTGACTCTTATATGCAGGTCAGTTTTAACCCTTAGGAGCTCATAAAGTTTCAGAAACATTTGACATGACTTTATGGTAAAAGCTTTACTCAAAATCCTGTAAAACACAATTTGATCCTTGTTTTAGCTACTTAATGGCCACCAGAAAGCAAAAGATTACGTAATAAGAATTTGGCCATATCACATGTTAATAAATGGTCAATATTGTCAGGGTTTGTGTTTGGTTTGTTTAGGTTTCCTGTTTTATTTTGGTAATGTTTCCTGTTTTGGTTTCATGTTTTTCTGTTTAGCTTCCATAGTTTATTGGTTTAATTTGGTTTCATTTAGGTCATTTATTCCACCTGTGTCTTATTACGTTTCTGTGTATTTATACTTCTGGGTTTCAGTTCAGGCTGCACGGTGGTGCAGCTGGTTAGCACTGTGGCCTCACAGCAAGAAGGTTGCCGGTTCGAGCCCCGGTGTGAGCGGGGTGAACCGGGATCCTTTCTGTATGGAGTTTGCATGTTCTCCCCGTGTTAGCGTGGGTTCTCTCTCAGGGTACTCCGGCTTCCTCCCACAGTCCAAAGACATGCACATTGGGGATAGGCTGATTGGAGACTCTAAATTGTTCATAGGAGTGAATATGTGTGTGCATGGTTGTCTGTCTATCTGTGTTGGCCCTGGATGGCCTGGCGACCTGTCCAGGGTGTACCCCGCCTCTCGCCCGTGGACAGCTGGGATAGGCTCCAGCCCCCCCGCGACCCCGCTCTGGGATCAAGCGGTAGAAAATGGATGGATGGGTTTCAGTTCATCCTCATGGTTCATTGGTTATATGTAGTCCCTGTTAGTGGCATCAGTTTAGTTTTCTTAGTCTGTCTGTTTCATGTTGTCATCACTGGAATGAAACTGACCGTCCTATATCATGTCCTTCTCCTGTCGCCTGCCTGCCTTTTGGGTAAACACAATCTCATCTGTGCCTCATGTTTGTAACAAATATCTCCATAAGTTTTATTTTTCTTCTCGAATCTGTTAAAGAGATAAATTATTTACCTCCTATTCAAAACGATGGAATTTTAATTACTATTTTTTTCATGGGTCATGTTGTGTCCTAAGTCAGTTCTCTTCAGTCCAGATAGTTGTACACATTTAGTCTACCGTAGGTTAATATGATTTTAGTCTTTAATCTGTCATCATATCGTGTCCTCAGTGCTTTTTGATGTGCTTTCTTGTCAGCTTAGGAGGATTTGACACAATAAAACACAAAAAGGTCACATTATTGTTCTTAGTTGTAGATCTGCCTTTGTTCCCACACAGGTCTCAAAATGCATAAATGCAACCATTAGTTTTGTTTTGCAAAGTGGTAAGGTGCTGTGACTGTGTTTTAGTAGTTAAATTTGTGCTGATATTAAAAACATTGACAATGTTAAATACTGGATAAATGTTCCAGATGTTCAAGTCTACCAATGACTGGTCATTACTGTATTTTTGGCAGATCAAATTGGTTTGACCATAAAAAAGGCCAGTATTCTTCAAACTAATCATTTTCCTTCTCTCTCTTTCTTTTAAAAAATTTGCTTATGTTTTGAACAAAGCATTTAAATTCCTCAAGGTACTGGTAACAATACTGCCAGCTCCCTAAAAGGAGGCATAATCCTATTTTTTCAGGGTCAGAATGATTAAATATTGGGACTGGTCAGAGAAATAATTAAACATAAAACCACACATTGTTTACAGTGCTTAATGAAATAAAGGGAACACTTAAAAAAAAGTGCAATGAATCAAGAAATTGTAGATTATACCTGCTCTTAATACCTTGTGATCAGCTGCTCATTGTCAAACAAAGCCAAAACGTCCCTCTGCAATGTCAGCACACGTCTCTCTTGCTTCAGTGCCATCCTCTCCAGGCAACTCTTAACCACTCAAGACACCTTATGGAGGTCTCTTAAATATCTGGAGTAGGGGAGATCCTTAGACATGAGAAAGTTTATAAATAACTTTTATTCTTAAGTTTGAGAGCAGGACTAAATTCCACTTATTTGCAGTACTTAGGAATAAACTGACACTCTAATAGACTTGATGAATATAACCCCAGGACATCAGTCAGTCCCTGGACAGGCTAATGTGGCGGTGGTGGATGGAAGAAGACATGATGTTCCACAGGCGCTTGATTGGATTTAGGACTGGTGAACTGGCATGGCACTCCAAAGAATCAATACCTACTGCATGCAAGAACGGCTGACACAATCCAGCTACATTAGCCAAGACTGTCATTTATCAGAAGGAACCCAGCCACTGCAGCAGCATATGATCTGATAATCAGTCTGAAGATTACATCCCAGCCCCTAATTGCTGTCCTCAAGGTACCTCTGGTTCATTCTTATATGGAGAGATTTTCTTTGACCTCACATCAAACTCAAGTTGCATGTCACGTTTGTTTTGTTGTTGTTTTTTTTCTTTTGCAATGTGTGCTGCTGGTCGTCTTAAGACACGGCACTATAATATCACAACATTTTTATTTCCTTACTGAATTTAGAAAATGCATTTTTCTATTATTCTGATTATTTATAAGTCTTAGTTTAGCCCATTGTATTCAGTAGACATTGAATGCCAAGCTCATGGAGGTAACATCATTTTAATAACAAAATAACATTGCCTCTAAGCTCTTTGCTAACGTACTGTACGTGCAAATGTTACGCTTTATATCAGTGACTAACCTCCAGGTGTATTTAGAGGTGGATAACTACTGGGTTTTTAGACCACAGATGTTCCAGCTTCCTGCTCTCTTTCTTGTAAATTGTATGAAGTTTGTAATACACAAAAAGTAAAACAGCACAATAGCAAGCACAGAGCCCACTGTTGTCCAGTACATCAGAGACTTGAACCCAAAATATTCCAGACCCAACCACACCTCTGCCACAAGGCTACTACTCCATTGTTACTTGCCTATATTTACCCATTCCATGATAATTATTATATATTTCCTACATTAAACTATTTATCTACTTATGTTCTCCACTAGCCATTTAGCATGTGTTTCTGCACTGCGTCTGTCTCATATAGTGCTGAGTGGGTCCAACCTGGAAACCTGCCGGATAACTGGATGCTGTCCACAGAAGCATTAATGTACAATGGAGACTTTAACAAAGCACAATGCTTTATATTAATGTTTTTTATCCCATTAAAATGCCAGAACCCATCTCCCCAATGGGCCACTACTGTGTCCTGTAGCACAGCCACACAAGTGGGGAAGCTGAGCTGCTTTGATCGGAGTTAAAAAAATAAAAGTTCAATAATTGTGATACTGTAAAGGATGAACTTTGTGTCTGTATCTTTGTTTCTGAAGTTGTTTAAAGCATCGGACTGACTTGTGCCCTGCCTGTTATTTATTCTGGTTGCTGAACAGGCAACTGATCTTCAGTGGGCGCTGAGTTAATAATGCAAGCCATGGCGAGGATGGTACATAAGCCTCTTAAAATTCATAGCAAGAATGTATCTTTGACAACAACTCAAGCATGTTTAAACTTATAAATCTAGACCTGTAGAGGATCACAGTTTCTGATAAGCCTGCTTTTCTTTCTTTTATTTTACTTCTTAATGATTATGTCTATTATTTTTGGTTGCAGTGTAAACATCTGCTGAACAGCAGGACTCAACGTGATTCGACAGCTGTCTTACAAATTGGTAAAATTGATCAGTCTAATTTCTATTTGTTTGCAATATGTTGCTACTAATTTCAAAGCTTCGATGTGGGACATCATTATCGTCTGTAAACACGGGTCTCTGTGAAGAGAAGTCTTTTCTCTTTCCCAGTTAAAGGCTATAAGCAAGTACTGAGTGATATTTTCTGCTACACAGAAACACAGTAAACCTTTGGTATGTGCAGAAGGGTAATTGGAAATAAATAGCTGCCCAAAAAGCCGACATGACTTGATACTGACTTTATAATGAGTAAAATGATTTTTTTTCCCCAGAAACGTACGGACCAAGTCACAAAAATCATTGCTAAAGTATTGCTAAGAGCTTTGTAACTAAAGTCAAATCTTTGTTTTATAAGGCTGGAAAAAAGGTTGTTAAGGCTTTAACTAACTTCTAATCATTCCTCTTATTTTATATACAAATCACGCTGTGTCTCCTGCTTAGATTGGGCTCCTCTTCACCATGCCTGCTTCACCCACTTCCTGTTTCACTGCCCTCTGGACCAATGGCTGCTGTAGATGCCTCTCCTCCAGGATAAAAGGCATGACATCCCTTCATTCAGTGGACAGCTGTGCTCTGTGGACAGTTTGTCCATGTTTTCTGATTGGTTGTACCTTTATGGCCTTGTTCTGTATTTGTATTTTGTAAGATCTTTGCTTTTTGTAAATTGTGTTTGGACACTGGGCCAGACTACTAAAGCACCGCCAATACTTTTATGAAAAAAGCACTTTTACACTTTCTTTTTTTAGTTAGAGCAGTCAGGTTGTGTTTTTCTGTTTTATCTTAGTTAAACTGTAACTGGTATTTAATGGATATATTCTGGTTTTGTTTCTTTGATTCAGGCAGCACCACCTGCCCATCCCTCCTGTACTTTATATCCACTTGTGACAAAAATTCCTCTATAACTTGGACTTCTTCATTGCAAAGATAGCATCCTGAATTCATTGTTCACACAAGGCGCGAAGAAAAACATGTAAGGGATGATTATCATGTTTTATTAGTGTGTTTAAATCTCTTCTTATGCATGTTGCCTAATGAGACAGCATGTACTGGACTTCCTCATTAGCATCATCGCTTTACTTAGTCTTCTAAACCTTGGTAATCTCTTGGAGCTGACAGACCTGCCCCCTTTCCCCAGAATGAACATCAAACACAAGCCCCTTATGACACATATGGAGTAAGCTTTGCTTCAAGATCTGAGTTCACTGAGTCAAGAGGATGTTTCTGGGTCAGCAAAACAGACACAGCCCGCGTTTCAGATGCACTTAAAGTATTCGTCCCTCTATAAATGTCTTATTTAGCAGTATTATCTGTCAGCTCACTGGAGCAACATTGTCCTTCTTTCAAGTTTCATTTATTATGCCTGACCAGACCAAAATGCTATTCGTAAATATTTAATTTTATAAATGAGGAAGTTGTATAAATGTTGTCTATTTTTAACTTGAAAAAAACTTGACAGCTTGTGATGAAGTATTTATGCTGGGTTGCATCAAGAGTGTTTTTGTTGGTCTAAAAGGCCGCAGCTCTCTGCTTGGTAGGTTTAAGGTCACCTAAAACATTTAATTTATGTGGGTTATTAGAAAATTAGAAAACACATTTGTACAGAAAGGTCAGGAGTGTTGTGGTTTGTGCCATTTCTTCACAGTACAAAGATTCTTGTGTTAAAATCACAACTGGTGCTTTTCTGGGTGGATTTTACTCTTTCTTTCACTACAGCTTCACATTTCATTCCACTGTCTTTAAACCTCCTTTTTAGGTTAACATGTCTAAATTCTCCCTTCTCTATTCTTCTACTACTATAAAGCATGTGGATCACCTTTATCTGTTATTATTTATCTGGGTCAGGTTTTGTTAATTTCTATTTTGTGTTTCAAACAAACATCTTAGCTTTGTGATTCCTAAAGTACAAAACAAAACGTCACCTATGGTTACTCTGAAATAATTGTCAGGGTAAACATTGGGGAAAGGCAGAGGGTTTGTGCTGAAGGTGCTACTGCAAACTGAATGTTTTACCTAAGCAGCATTGCCCCCTACTGGGGACGATTGTAAAGTATCAGCATAAGAAAAAGGAGAAAAAGTTCAAAGCTGTTACCATATCTGCCATAAAGGTTTTATTTCTATTACATGGTGCACAAAGTAGAAAGACTTTAAATGAGCCTTTCTTAATATTTAAATCAATTTGTTTAATGTTTCTGATATCAAATTTGAGAATGTTGAAATTCAGTCTTCTATTTAATCCCTGCTTTATTCTTACCAGTTTAATGTAACCTTAGCATGGACATAAATGTAACTCCAAGAAATGTGTGCAGCATTTTGACTCTAATAGAGTCTAGATTTATTTGAATGAATTTATAAACATAACCAAGATTACTTAGAGGTTTGACCACTGCAGAACTCTGCTGCTCTAACCTTAAAGGTATGTTGGGAACTTTTTATTACCATGATGGTTAAAATCTCCTTCACACCCCAGTTGCAGCTGTTTAATTCAATACTCTAATTCAAATATAAAAATAGTCCCAGAACTGGAGAAAAAAACACATACCTCATTCTACTTCCACATTGAACCACTAGATGGAGACACTCTACTTTTTAAATGTCAATCACAAAGCTTCTAATAATTAATATTACACTGTTAGATGAAAGGTACACAAACCTCATGGAAACAGGTGTAGGTGTGAAAACTTTGCCAGGAGCTTTTTGTTAGAAATATGGTTTTATAAATAATGTTCATGTACATTCAAAACAGACCTCTTTCTGTCTTCTCTACTTGACCTAATATCTATCCCTAGTTGTGTAATTGTAATTTCTCCGTGCAGTACTGGCTGTGACAGGACAGTCTCAATGCAAACCTCTGTGACTGAGTTTCTCTGAATGATGAAAATATTAAGTCTGTATGCATGGAAACCCAGAGGGTCACATTTCCCTCCTTTGAGTCCCCTCATTGCTTATTTCACTGAGGTCTGAGGAAAGTACATCCTCTGCTCTGTGAGACCAAGTAAAATATATACATGGAAAAAAACACATTGTGGCTTTTATAATCCCCTCTGCTTTAAATGTAAACTTTGTCCCTTGTAAGTACAAAAATCTTTGTATGGCCTCTCTATTCAGTTCAGGTGACAGAAAGAGGATACTTCAATGCTAATGCTCCACAGTAACAGTCTAAATGAGTAAAAGAATGAGTAAACTCTACCTGTTCCATGTATTTTATATTTAACCCCCTGAAATGAGCCTCAAGAAGTTTATGGTTGCACTTTATAGTGTATTGATGCTACAAACCAATGTCTGCAACTAATGTCAGAATGCAGCAGTGAACTCTGAACTCTTCACTGCTTTAGTGACTTCATAGCAACATAAAAGTCAACATAACGTATAACAGCACTTATAGTAGAGTATTAATGAGCCTTTCTTTCAGCCGCTGTGTTAGGGTTGTGTGAATCATGTCCACAATGTAAAAAATATTTTAACTATTTTATTTGAAAATGAGCCTTGACTAGAAATTGGTATACATGCCATTTTTAAGGAGGCTATGATTTTATGAAGTAATGTTTTGTGCATTTGTTTTTTTTTTTGTTTTTTTGTTTTATTAAAGCTGTAAATAAAATAAAAATAACTGATTTACCAAACATAGCAAAACCAAAAACCAAACAAAGAAAAACTATGCAAAATATACAGAACTGTTTTAGTATTTAGAGAGATCTGGTGATGAACCCGCATCACAAGCATAACGGAGATGTAGTCATGATTATACCATATATCACGGGTACTTAACAGGATTTAGCAAACACCTAAGAGCCACACGTGTCTCTCTCTATGACATGTTATTCATAAATCTGATGGCACCTGTGCATTTAAGTGCGAAGATTCAGTGCTTCATACATTGCATACCAATAAGGTTTTGGTAACTTGGTTCTGGATCTGGTTTAATCAAGCTTGGTGACATTTAGTTACCACTTAACATCAAGCTGAACTCTAAATTGTGACAGCTGATTGAACTGTCATGCATCTTCAGTAACTGTGCGTAAACTTGTCATATTAGCTGCTTGGAGGAATTGCACCGATGATGTAATTAAATACACAACATTTTTAAATAACAAGGATAACAATAATAATAATAATCTGTTACAATTGACAGTTTAAGCTAAAATTCTGATAATAAAAAAAAGAACACATTTATTTTTAACATGCTGTTGATCAAATTAATTAATTCCATATTTAATATCAAAGCCGCAATAACATCTGCAGTTTATTTGACGTTTATACATCACACTTACTTTTGTAACGCCACTTTATTTGGGTAATCTTAGTACAGATATGGGTTGTGGGCGTGCAGTCATGCTGTGTTGCTGAATAATAACCAAAGCTAAACTAAGGAATGAATGAAAAAGAATCAGTGAGGACTAGTTGTGTAGCAACAATACACAGAAAAGTTGCTCCAAGGCCAGATATTCATAATCATCTAACTAAGGCACTAATAAATCTTGGATGACAATGTCACATTTTAGGACAGCAGCGGGAAAAGCCAATCATTTGCTCTATTTTGCAATCAGGCCTTGTATTCCCACAGTGATCTCTTTTGCTTTTGGCATCTGATGTTCTCTTCTAACTTTGTCAAAGTGCCTTGTTAATGTTTGTAGAAGCTCAAATCTATTTTCCCTGTTATTAATGCTTTGAAACAAAAGGTCTTGTAGACATTTGTACTGTTTGTATTTTAGATTATTCAGGAAATGATTGATCAGGCATTGGCCCTTACATAATTACCAGTTTGATAAATAATTAGCCATCAGTCCCCGATCAGGTTTCATCAGTTTATGACTCACTAACCATTAACTAATCATCCACTAATCAATAAATGATTAATCTGAGTTCTCATGAATGCAAAGCTTAGGTAATCATTTATGAATGATTAGACCATAATTAATTCCTTGAACCAAATTCTGTGGTCCTTATTGCAAAGTGTTACCGGTATTTAATTATAAATAAATAATCTTACTTTTTATTCCCTAAATTTGCAGCAGATTAAAGTGACTCTTCTTATGCAGACAAATGAAAATTGTGAGTAATTCCATGTCTTCCCTCACTAGAGGCTACCTTTTTATGTTTTTATTTTACCTTTTATTACAAGCATTGCATTTAAGATAAAGTAATATTCTCTGACAGTACTTTGTAAAGGCAACAGGTAAACTGTGATACTCGATGAGCTGTAAAAGTTGATCTACTGTGACTTTTGTTTTTTAATATTTTGACAATTGTTTTTAGGTATTGTTTTATTTCCAGTCAGCAAATTCATTAATCTTTTCTGTCACACTTGTATTGTGTATAAAGGTCATGCAAACACTTTGAAAATGCTGGTGTGAACTCAGATTTAAATACATTTGATTGTTGAGTACTGCTCATTATTGTGGCAGTTCAATGTCATCCAGCATTATATTTCCCACCAAAACAGAAGTATTTCAGAGAGAAGTTATTTACTGTTAGAGCCGGGACGCTGTTAAAGGGGTGACATTGTTGAATCAGATCTCAAAGGCTACTTAGGTCTGTATCAAATGGGGTTAGGGGAGGGGGTCTCTGTTGCGTGAAATTGAGAAAATTCAAAGTGATATGAAGGGTAGTAGCACAGGTCAGGTCAATGCCTGTGGCAGTTAGTCAGTAGATCTAAGAGACATGATGTCACATCTCTTTGAAAGCATGAGTGGAAGAGACAAGGCAGGTCAGATTGGGCTGGATGGGATTTCTTAAGTGACTCAAGAGTTTCATAACTGACATTGAAAGTAAAATAAAGGCTTTTGTCTTGATCAGTTGCTTTATTTTATTTAACAGAGTATTTCAATCATACAAAATGAGGCTACATATGTAAAAAAATTTATACAGCCTTGGAAAGAGAAAAATAAAAGTCCTATGAGACCAACGGGAGGAGTTAGAAATGTATAAAGAAATGTAATTCTCTGTTCACATTCATTTTATCAATCAGTATGCACTTACCATGCCATGTGAGAGACCAGAGACCTTAGCATGCAGTTCTGTACTTCCAACCTATAAGTCTGGCATCTAGCAGGCTGAATGCTCTGCATATTCTCTTAATGCCGACATTTGGGTTCCTTATTTAAAATGTCTGTGAATGTTGACATGAAAAAAAAGTGTAATCCTCTTTTCAGGACTTGAAGAGCTATTCTACAAATGATAGATGTCTACCCATAATTACAACATTTTTTATTATGCCTTGCATTTTTACTTAGCTCTACAGAACACTGTGATTGCTCTTTCATATCCGAATCATTCTTTATTTGTTGGAGAAATGGCTCATTATGTGTCCTTCATCAGTAGATGGTAAAAAAGAAATCAAACAACTTTCATGGTTCCCAGAGATAGGAGCGATACACTATCCTCAAAAATTTCTGACTCTATGCCAGGGACGATTGCTTAATACAAATACAGATGGCCCATCAGTTTATGTGGTGCGGTGTGTGTAGTTGTGACAACTTTTTGAAAGCATATATATGAGCAATTTTATGCCTGAAATTTTATACAGATATGGATAAATTAAGTGTGTGCTGAATGTCTTATGCAACATTAACATCCTGCAGGACATTTATAATGAAGAACTTACTTTTAGTATGCCAGCAGCCAGTTAGGGCTAGATGGCTGCTGCTGAATGATACGCTTTAGGTGGAGGTGAGAGGAACCAGATTATGGTCTGATCTTCTTAAAGGAGGCAGGGCAGAGGAGCTGTATGCATTGTTAACAATTATGTAAAAAAAAGTCTGGAGGAGCAGCTTACAAATAGTTGGAATGTTGATTAAAGCTCCAGAGAGGGCAATGTTGATATCTGCAGATATTACAATGAATGATTTGAATGAAAACTGTTGACTTTGACTTTATAGCTACTGAGTTTATAGTAACTGAGTTTTCACAAGTAGATTTAAACAATTTGGAGGTCTAAAGCTCCGTTTTGTTCAGCTTTTTATTCATTTTATTAATATTAAACACAACAGAAATTTTAATATTTATATCCCCAAAACCCAGGACATGATGGCTTTAGCAGCATCACGTCGGCCACCGCCTGTTTCACCACAGACTGGCTGTGTGAACGCAACAACTGGACAGGGTTAGATTTTTTTCACATTGTTTAGGAGTATTGGTCACTGAGAGGCCGAACTGATTAGATATTCAAAATGTTTTAATGATGACTTCTGCCACCAGAGGGAATTTTATCAAAAATTTCACATTTTTCATCACATCTCAGAAAATATTTGGCCGATTGGTTTGAAGTTTCGTTCATATGAAAGCACTAAATGATGACTTGCCACACGTCATACTTTGAGTGTTGCAACAGATAGGCATGTTGATTGGTTGAAGAAAACAATTCGCTCAGCCAATATTTTCATTGGAAAAATCCAAAGAACTTATATTTTATAAGTAAAAAAAAAGTTATTTTAATCTTTTTTTTTAATTAGCTCGCTCCCATATTTGAAGACAAAAATCCAACAAACAACTAATTTATTTGGTATGGCCTGATGCTCTAAAATTTATATTGGGGTGGCATTGAGGTTTGTGGGCTGGCAGTTGGGGGCGACTGCGTAGGCAATAGTTTCAACTAATAAATCAAGTAGCTTTTAACCCTTTTCACCTCTCTCATGCTCACTTAAATGAAACCTTCCATCGTTTTCCTCAGCTTTAAACATCAGGTTGAGATTTCATAACTTCAGATATTTAATTTCATGATCATTTCAGCTTTTATTCAGTATTACAGTTCAACCATTTTGTCATGAAAGCTTTCACACACTGTTCTGCAAGAACAACACATTTTTTAGATTTTCATTTTCCTTAATTTAACTAAGAAGAACCTCATTGAGATAAAAATCTAATTCCTAAGAGTTTTCTAGGCTGGTTTAAATAATACACCTACAGAGTAGAATATTGTATTCGGCATGTACCCAGAGCTGAACGTAAACATTCACTGGTTTGAACATCCTAAACAGCACATTCACAAGCTATTTTCATGGGTCTGTGCACTGTAGAGTGTGCAGACTACACAGGTTATGGATTCTCCTGTGTGTGTACTCGCCAAGCCGCTTACCATTTGAGACAATCTACAAAGTATACAAGAATTACCCATAATGTTCTAGTCCCTGGTTGCCCAGCAACTGCAGATGCTTCATTTATTGTTCCCCACAAAACACAAAAATGTTTAACAAGTAAGAAAAAACCTGACATATTATTTGACTTTTTTGTAATAACTTGTTGGTCTAAATTGAAAAAATGTAGAGGAGGCGGCTCAGATGAGCTCTTCTGAGGCTGAGAGCGTAACATGCACCCTGTCAAGTTAACATCAGTGAAAATAATGCTGGTGAGACCCGTGAAATTAAATGAATTTGTTGTCATTAAGTACACCACAAGTCAATGCTACCTCCATCCCTGGTGGCAAATTGAGTTGAACTTTATTTGAGTTCTTAAAACCTCATTTACCTCAAAGAAATTGACCCAAAGGCTGGTGAAAATAAACAAATCTATGCAGCCCTCCTTCTGCTTTCTAGATGTTTGAAGAATTATAAAGCTAGCCAAAGATTCCTCTGTGTCAAGCTAGATTTCAAATACACACACACACACACACACACACACACACACACACACACAAACCTTGGGTTTGTTGCCACTGTTGCTCATACCCTTGTCTTGTGTGGAATAAATTCTGTAAGAAAAATGCTTTGAAGCATTGTAACCCTTGCTACATGCTAAACAAAGTGTTGATTTAAAATGTGGATTGAAGGAGACTTGGAATTGGGGACAGTACTTGCACCACAGTGATTGGCACTTAAAAGTGTACTGACCCTGAACTGGAACACAGCTACAGGGCTATTCTAAATGACATATATGGACATATTTGTCTTTGTCTTAACAGTTATATTTCATTTGATGGTGATTGATCAAACTGTCCAATCAGAGAACAGATGGCTTCTTGTCATTCTGCAATGCTGAAAGCTGCTAACTCATTCACTTCTAAAGACATCTTTTGACATCTTTTCATATTCAAACGTTCATGGCCAAAGACGTCAAAAGACGTTTATTGCATTTTTTACAGGAGGGACTGTGGGACACTCCAGTGGAGCTCCTCAGTTAAAATCAAGCTTTAATTAGGTAATATTATAATATAATAATCACCTGATCCTGTGGATAACAGTGCCAAAGGCACAGCTGTGGTTCAGCAGGAAGATGAGTGTTTAGTATCTGGCGAGAGAGAGAATATGGTGAAGTGTTAGAAATCATCATTCAGGCAACTCACTGGTTGCATGGAAAATGTCACGACTGATCAAGAGACAGAACAATGAACTGGCAGTTTCCATTTGGCAGAAATGTGTGCCAGCAGCTTTTATAGATGGAAGTGAGCAGGGTGGTGATCATCATGTCGGTAGACACTTTCATCTGTGCAGCCTAACTGATCTGCTGAATCCAGATCAGAGAGTGAACCTGACTCATCAGATGAACGGTTCCCATCTGGCTTCAGCAGCGGTGCACACCTTGTTGTGTTCCCTCAACACCTGACAGATTAACATGGAAGTCCTAAAAAGTCTTCACCACACTGATTTGAATGTTATTATCTGCTGAATAGACATTATCAGTAAGCATCAGTAGTAGGGCCCGAATCTTTTCCCTGTATTACAAGAACTCAACATTCTGAGTCCTTGGAGATGAAATTATACATCTACATGCACTTAGCTGAACATTCATAATGACACTTGCAGATGACTCAATGTTAAAGATAACAATAATTATTTTATCAAAAGAAAATGATATATTATGAATGATGTGAATCATCAAAACAAACTTTTAAAATGACACTTGCACTGTGCGGCTTCAACCTTATTCCAAATTCTATGCACACAAGGTTTTTATTTGACTTAAAAACAATAAGATTCTCAAATTAACAGATTTTTTTTGTGATAATGAAAATAAAAGTACAACAGAGAAAGGGTGGGTGGAAAGAAACCTGAGTTGCCTGGCAACCAATCTTATTTTTGTGTTGGTTGGCCTTGATCACATTGCATTGGGAAACAGTTCTACATAAACCGTTTGGCACGCAGGTCAAAGTTTGAAATTAGAATAAAAAGAGGAGAAAAACAGAAACAGTGGAAGACAAAACAGGATGAAAGTAACATACGATGGATCATCTTATCAGAATATATTTTTATTCATTGAACTTGTACTTATATAACAATTTTCTAGTCATGTTGAACACTCAAAATACTTAATATGTCACAGTCACCCTTCACACACACACACTCATACACCAATGAGCACATCAGGGTGGCAATGTCAAAATGGCTTGTCCAAAAACACTTAGGCATGGACTCAGGGGAAGCCTGGACCATGATCTTCTGCTTGGGTTAGGGCCACCACACACAAGTAAAATATTTTGATTAGGAGCAAACACACACACACACACACACACACACACACAGTACGATGACTTTTGGTTGGGAGACGACTGCTCTTTATCTCTTCTCTGTGACTCACTTTAGCCACAGTAAAATGAGAGCAGGGTTGATGCTTCTCCATTTGTTTTCCTGTTTCACCTGCAGGACAGTTCATAGAAAACAGTCAACTCTAACCTTTATCCTGTATTTGGTAGAGGTCTGATCCTACAGTAGTGTTAAAGTTTATTCCTGTCAACATTGATCGAGCCAATTTGAATGAGATTGTTGTCCTGAAATGTCTGTGTGCAGATCACATTTACATGCTATGATTTTTACACAGGTTTGTCTATGGGAGTATTCAGAAAAGGATGGTCTTCTAGGCTTTGCAGGGTTGCAACGTTCTTCTGGCCTGGTTTTAGTTTCACACTGCGCATTATTCAAACAAATCAGACCTTTTTAAATAATGCATTTCTATCCTCCCCAGAGGCAAAAGTGAATTAGAAACCAGTCTAAAATATTAACTTAAAAACATAAAACCAACATAAGGCCATCATGAAAGATCTGGCTCTGCTACAATTCTAAATTAGATAAACTAAGGCTGAACAGGTCTCTGGTAAGAAAAATGCTTAATATGGTGCTTTACTGATAATATCGCTCACTCGCTGTTATAGAATCACTCTTTAGTACCAAAAATAAAAATTACATTAGGTTTCCCATCACATATCCATGTCAAGGTCATGGTGGTAGTAAAGGCAGTTAAGCAACCCAGATGTGCTTTCCCACAGTGGTCCCCCCACCTCCCACTTCCATCTACAGATCACAGGACAGATGGAAGGCGTAATGCCTCTGGTAATGCTCCAGGGTTTCTTCATGTTCAGCCATGCAGAGACTTTGAAAAGGATCCGTCCTCATGACCAAAACATAACCTTATCCCAAAAAGTAAGTGAGTTTTTTTAATGGTGAGCTCCACATTTTCAACTCTGCTGTTCAGTTTGCAAATGAATTATCCTTATAAATGTAGCACCATTTAATATGTAGATCTGTCCAACTGTAATAAAAACACTTCTAAGCATTGTTAAAACACAGGAAAAGATTATTGTCCTGTGTTTATTAGTGAAGAAAATGTTTTCTGTCATGTTTTGTACCCTGTATTAATAGTAAACTTGGTATGATCCTCAGTTTGCTAGTTTAGAAAAAAAGAGAGGAATGTTCTACCAGTTTTTCTCAGGCTGGTGAAAATGAGTTGAAAAGTTTATGGATAGCCGGGAGAATTTGGCTTGTCTCTGCATAGATTACAGCAAACTGGATGCTGAATGTTTGTTTCCTAGGCAACTGAATTTTTTGTGTCTTTGCTCTCATCCTGATCATTTCTCTTGGTACACAGCTTTTTTTCAGTGAGGCTTCTGTTTTACTGTAAGCATTTAGTAAGGACTGGTTTAATTAAAATGAGAGTGTATGTAAGACCTGTGTTTAATAAGTAAGCTGTCAGAAAAGTATGATATCATGTCCATATGTTTTCTAACTTGTATGCTTTTCAGTCAGCATTGAAGCATTCATTCATCTTGTATTGTTCACAGATCGTATGAACTTATGAAAAATCTTGCAAAATCTCTTCATCTGAAAAACAATTTGGCAAAGTGAGCACTTGAGCTGACAGAGAAAGCTTTTAAACTTGGATTTGAATAATTTATGTGGCACATTTATACTCCTATTAACTGCATTGCAACTTGGTTCCAGGGAATCTAACATGTTAGAGGATGCAACTTTGTTGTAAGAATGGAATATTTTGCAAGAGGAAGGAGACATTTTAGATGCTTTAAATATGCAGTTGAAAAGAATATTAACATGCCTGCATGAGGATTTAACCTTCTGATACATAAGCTACTTATGCAATTGGAATTTGCGTTGCACAAACGGCTCAGTTATTGCAAATGGCAATGCAGTGATGGGGTTTACATTCACTGCACAGCCACATTTTCACACAAGAATCTGCTTTATAAAGTTGTGAACTATAAGAGAAGCCTCTTTAGATGAAGCTTTAACTGTTGAGCTTTGTGTCTTTCACCAATTATGTACAGAACAACCAGTTTGATTTATATAATGATGTCACAAGAAAATACTAACACAATTCAGATAACTTCACAGGCAAAAATGAGACTCCTGGAAAACTGGATTCTGTTCCTCCATAATATTCAAAGTGATTGCTAAACTATGAGATAAAATAGTTTGAAAAAATCTTAAGTACATTTTGATACTTCCTGTTAAACCTTGAGCTTTTCTAATCCTTTTCCATTTATCCATGTCATCAGAAACCCAGCAGTTAAAATGGTACTCCCAACAGAGGACTGTATTAGGATACCTTAAACAGCAACTACAAAAAAGAGTTGCTAAGCAACACATAATTGTGTAGTATTACTGATTAGACAAACTATCCATTTGTACGTGAATTCTCTAAGTCTCTGTTTAATAATGAATCTTGTTTGATGCCATGCTGCAGGAGTCCAGCGGGTGCACCTTTTACCTCTTCTACAGCTCATTCAGTGGCACAGATGTAATCACCCTTTGCTAATTATGATATTTCTGTAATATTTCCTGCAGCTTGATTTGTGCAGCTGCATCCAAAGCTATTGATGATGCCTACTTGTGTTTGCATATTATGTTTTTGTGTGAATGCCTCCTGAGGGAATGGCAAGTCTTTTAGCTGACAGTTGGGGTGACGTGTGCACGTCTTTATTGTGATTTATGTTTCTGTAAGGTTATATTATTGATACAGGAGGATTACTCGGTAGTTTTAATTTTGGTTGTAAAAACAAAACCCAAAAATGTGATGATAATGTGATCATTAGTACTGATTAACTGCAAATGCCATACTTGTAAGAGGTGTCTTTAGTCATTTCTATGTATTGCTTTCACCATGCGCTTGGAGAAGGGGGAGGACATGAAAGATGGGGACACAGCGAGGTGGGTTTGTGGTGCTCTTCACAGCATCCTGCTAATGAGCAAGATTATTATGTTTACCTTTGGCACTGGGAGCAAACCTAATGGGTTTGTTTCACTTTTGATGCTGTCGTTTGTGTGAATGACTATTACACATGTAAGCAAGAAAGATATTCTACAGTGTTTGTGACATTCTCACCCTATTAGATGTTGGCAGATTGTTTATTTTATTGCAAGGAACATTTACCTGATTTTTGTCCTTTTTTTCTTGTTTTTTAAAGCCAGGTTTTTGTAGTGTTTTGTAGTGTTATTCTGCAGCAACAATGTGCAAATAATACAAGGCGTGGTTAAGAGGAACTGGTGTTCTTTAAAGGCCAGATTTAAATGTGCTCATGAGTAACAGATAAACATGCAGCTACACTCAAATATAAACTCCTTTCTTTTTCTCCTTATGAGCACACCCTCACCCACCTTCTCCCCACCCTCTCCTCTCTGCTCCAGTCCTCTCCCCTTTCCCTCCCTCCATCCCTCAGCAGCAGCTAGTGGTATGCTCCAATCATCTTCGCTCCTCTCTCTCTCCCCTCCCTGCCTCAGCAGTCCCCACACTAGAACAGACACTGGTGCAGAGCCTATGTGCACGTGTATGTTTTGTGGCTGCCAGATTCTTGAACGCTCGGCATCAGAAAGCACATAAGTGCGTGAGTTCATCCGCCTGAGAATGCGCATTTGAACATCAGAGCATCTTTTGTTTTGAGGAACATGTGTGCAGACTGAGAGGCAGTGTGAGGATGCATGGTGGGCAGGTGCTGTCGTGATCACTGGAGTTTTTGGTGTATTATCTTTTTCCTGTCTGCCTCATTGCCCCTCAATTTGGTTATTTTGTGAGGACAATAAGCATCCTGCTGGGATGTCCGCCTCGCCTGAGACAAGAGAGGGGAGCCAAAGGAACTCTTGTAAGTGACTTTTTTTTAACATGTGAATCTTTTTTAAATGCATGTGCGTGTAAAATGTTTCTATGGATAAAGCTTAGTTTTAAATGAACCTTCTTTGTGTCCATCCAAAGCAGGACGTGAGGCAGGACATGCTGTTCAAGCCAGTGCAACGATAAATACAACAAATATTGTGGTGAAAGAAACGCAGCAGGACTGTGAAGTGTGTTGTGGGTGTGTGACTGCAGACAGCCTAGAGTTTGTATGTGCAGTAGTGAAAGTAAACTGGCATCAATGTGAGCAAATCAGGATGTTTTCAACATAGTGTTCAGAACAGTGTGTAATGCAAGAGTGTGTATAAGGGGGTGTATGCATAAGTGTTTACACATTCCTAGGAGTGTCTCCAGCTGAACATCTGAAAGGAAGGTGCTTTAAATCTATTGAAAACCAATCCAGCTGTATCCTTTCAGCTAGAAAAAAGAAGCAGATGATCCGTCGTTGGTTTCTGTTAAACTGAGAAGTATTTATACTTTTATCCTGGAGACTGCATATCCTGTACTGGGCGTGATCTTTTAATAAGAGAGACATACCTGCTTTCAGATTTAGCCATTATATTTGTGCTTTTTTGTGTCTGTCTACCATAGGTTAATGACTACATAAGCATGGTTTTACAACGTGCCTGTTCTATGCTGTTTTGCAGGACAGTGCTTACTTTATTATAAAGAACTGTACATGTAACTCTAATGGTGGGGGAAGTGTGAGGCACATTTGTGTTTTATTTCAAATTATTATTTCTGCCTGAGCAGCATTGTTGCTCATATACATTTGCAAGGCTATACTTTAAGGGCAGGTTGTAACCCCCCCCCCAACAATGATGCATTATTCATAGTAACATGCCTGTTTCCTTTTCTTGACACAGTAAGGGGAAGGAATTTATGTATTCAACTAATGCAAAGAGGCTCTTTCCTGCATTATTTCAAAAAGCTAACAGTGCCCACAGCTCTCAGAGATTATACAATAGTTAGCTCCAGCTCTGCCTCAGTAACATCTCCTAGAGATCAAAAGCCCAGCTACACTGTCTGTACACTAACTCTAGAAATTGGTGGTTGTTTGTCTTCTATATGTCTTTACTGGAATCTGGAATTAGCTGGAATCTGTCAGAACACTTGTTAGCTAGTGGGAAACAAAAAAAAAGTCAGGGTTTGTCAAACTGCCTATTTGTTCAGTGTTGGTTTCACACAACTACAGTAGATAAATATTTCCTCACTATAACTGTAAAGGTTTCATTCAGTATATCTGTATCTGTATATCATTTCAGGCTGCTTTTGTGATGCATCAAGAGACTATGACATGTAAATGTAGTTTAAGGAGCACAAATATATAACCAGGATCCAAATAGTAAGATAATTGTTGTGAGAAACCAAAATAAACCCAGTCCTAAGCCTTAAACTTAGTCTGCAAAAAGGAACTAGGGTTCAGATATGGCAAAAGGCTTTTTGCTTTCCCAAAAGATAGTTAGTTCAAAAAGCACTTACACACAGAAACACACACACACACACACACACAAACTGCTGTTCTGTAAGTGGGTGATTGATAAGATGATGATGATGATGATGATGACTCATTTAGATTCACTTGAAAGCTCAGTGGGTGCATATACACAGAAAATCTTTCAAACATGTCCACACACACTAGAAATACACACATGCGCACTCACACACACACACACACACACATAAACTGAACTGCCCTGACTGGAGCAAAGATCACAGCTGGGGAAAACGGGTCTTCTTTTATTGCTTTCATTATTATTGCACCATCCCCCTCTTTTCACACTCAATCCCTTTAACCTCTCTGTTATTTTCAGGGTGTTATTTTCACAGCCCAACCTTGCACTCAACTCTTCCACAAATGTTATATATACATACATACATACATACATATATCTATATTTATCTCTCTCTCTCTCTCTCTCTCTATATA
>JBAMHV010000018.1:13074692-13086527 GCA_037177535.1 Pseudomugil gertrudae
CCCCCCCCCCCCCCCCCCCCCCCCCCCCCCCCCCCCCCCCCCCCCCCCCCCCTCCCCCCCCCCCCCCCCCCCCCACCAATACAAATCTTCTCATCAAGGCGTTTCTGCTGCAGGCAGGTAGCACTGTATCTTCTCGATGTTAGAAGACAGTTTGTACTGGCTCCATTTGAGACCTGACACATCTTTTTCTAAAGAGATTTTTGACATTTATGCTCACATATCACACAACAATGTGCAGTCGCTTCACTGGTACTATGCTGTCTTTTGCCAAGCTTGTATAGCTAAACTTCACTGTGTTTCATTTGCTTGTTGCAAGACAGATGTTGGCAACAGATCTAACTATTTCTGACTTAATGTCCTTAAATCTTGTCGACCACACGGACAAAGCGATATATCACATGTATAACATTGTTTTAGTATTATTTCTCACTTGGTAAATCTTGTTTGCTCCTGTTATTGTTGCAGTGAGGATATGGCGAGTGTGGCTCTGTCACCTTTCTGTCTGTCTTCACTTTTTCTCCACTTAATAAAAACCGGAGAAATGGAAAAGGTGAACAGGTCATTGTTGATTTTTTAAGATGCTGTTTTGCTGATATACAGTAAAAGCTGCATTTGTTGCTGAAAAGAGAAGCGACTCTTGCACAATGCATCAAAGTCTGAATGGATGTTTGACGATGATTAACATTTAAACATGTTTAGTCTCCAAAACATAATTGTTTTTTTTATTTTATTTTTACATATGCATCTGCATACTGGATATGGATCATTAAGGTTTTTATCTCCAAACATCATGTTCATTACAAATAAGCCACATAACTTGAAGGTGATCAGTTGCAGAGGAACTGTACTGTCCAGCTTTGGCCAGCTTAAAATATTCTAGATGATAAAAAATGTTAGAGATAATTTATGCACTTTGTGTGTGTGTGTGTGTGTGTATTTCAGTAGTTTTAGTCTTCTTTTTCAAGCCTCTGCTTGTTGTACTGATTGAACTGGGCAGGTTCCCCTCAGTCATTAGGTTTCTACCCATTGTTAAAAAGACATTAGCCACTGTGGGTAAAGCTCCCTTCAAGCAAACTGGTTGAAAATTCTTCTAATCCTCAGATTTTCCCCCTCTCTTCGCCAGCTCCACCAGGAGTCCATTGGTTTCTGTGATGGAAGTATTTTAATTGCCTCCTGAGGAGCAGGATAATTTTTTGTTATCTGTTTTGAACTGCATGACATTGCTGTATGTGCATGTATGCCTTTCAGCAGGTAATAATTTGCATCCAGCTCTGCTGCAGTTTATTTTCTCAAGAGTTTCCCAGAGCACACTGATCATTTGGTAAAGAAGTCCTTTTCTGTCTATTAACATTGAAACACAGAGAAAATGTATTTTTTTAAGCCATGTCTGTAAAAATATCTTTAGTTGCGTCTCGGTTGCAAATGGAGCAAAATCTTGATAAACTTTTAGATTTAATTTCCACGTCTTGGACTAGAACATCATTTTCCAGTCATGCTTCAAACATCAGTTACAGAGTGTTGTAACAGCCAGATGCAGTGGGTGCAAAACAGAGTAAGCTTTCTGAACAGGATGCTTGTAAATGCAGAGGGAGATCTGAGAGGATGCAGATCTTTGGCCCTCCTTCCTTTTCTCTCTTCTCAATAGATGGGCTCTCTGTTTGACAATATGCTGTCAGCTGGTGTCACATTCTCTCTAACTCCAATTGTCTTACCTGTCAGCAGTACACATGGCCAGTTTGAGGCCATAAAAATATCAAGCATACTACTGATGCTGGTGTGTATGTTAAAGTTTACCAAAACAACAATACGTCATGTGGCAGCTGATGTGAACATGACTCCTAGGTTTACTCATTTACCTTCATGCACAGAAGATACAGTGTTCACTTTAATGCTGGACTTCTGAGGGAACTTGTCAGAGAAACTTGATGTTGTAATATATACATTTGTAATTATTCACCATATTCCCTGACATCATAGCCCAAATATCTAGAACTGTTTTGTCTTACCTGGGAGGATATGAGAGTCCGTTGCAAGTGAAAAAAGTCTCTGCTGGTACATCTGGCAAATGTTGCTGTGTAGTTTTTTCTTTTTTTAGACACAAAGATGTTTTTCGGTAGGTGTTTAACATTCAAACTTCTTGCCACTGTGGTTTCATGCACAACTAAGGATCAAACACAGGCCTTTATTGATAAAGTAATCATTCATATTATTGATACAGGTGATAATAGGAAGAGACTTTATCCAGAAGACCTATAAGGGGTGTTTCCTGGAGGTTCATTGGAGATAATTCAGAGTCGTTGTTAGCTGGAGCCTATCCCAGCAGCCATTCAGGCCAAAGGTTCACCATGGACAGGTGACCATCGCAGGACCAACACAGAAAGACAGACAACCACACACACTCACATTCATTCCTATGGAGAATCTAGAATAATCAATTAACCTAAGATGCATGTCTTAGGACTGTCGGAGTACCTGGAGAGAACCAATGCTAACACGGGTAGAACATGCAAACTCCACACAGAAAGAGTGTGGTTGTAACCTCCCCTTGTCAAGGCTCGAACCAGCAGCCTTCATGCTATGAGGCCACAGCGCTAAATTACTGTTGCATTTGCATATTTATTTTTCTACATGATCCTTTATTTAATATAACATTATCTGCGTAGCAAGTGTTAGATAAATAATCATGTCACAGTTCTATTCTGATCTGGCTGTAAATCATTATTAAGCACATATTAATTTTTTTAATCTTTGTTTTTATTGTTATTTGTTTGTTTGGTTATTTTTTACTATCTCTACCTATAGTGTTGCCATATCAGAGGTATTGGTTTAGATGTCCACATCATAAGAATGACTATTTCTAACTTCAAAACAACATCTTCTATACCTTCTTTATTTTCAGCATCAGAATGATTTCAAGTCTGAATGATAATGATGATGATCATCATAAAAAACTATTTCTGGAACCGTTTTTACATCTGAATTGAAAGCTCTGTGTTCCTTTGTTATCTATGAAATACTCTAACACTTAGACTGGATGTCGTCCCGTCTCCATCTCGTCCTCCCTGCTGACTGGACCATCTGGTCCCTGCTGGTGTAAACTTACTTCTCATCGCTCTGTTGCACACGACTCTACTACCACACCAACTTTAAATATAAATCCTTAGAAAACAAACAGCAGAACAAAGCACTGCACACAAATGACATCTAACATGCACATGTACTATGGGATGTACACATTTTAAAAGGCCAGATGCCTTGTAGCAATGGAAGTGTTTTGTAAATGTCAGCTGGCAGAGAAATAAAAAAAAACAGAATTATTCACATTAAACCACTGAGTATGTTTACCCATATTTACCTCTGCTGCTGCTGCTTTTGGCTTTTTCACCAACAATGTTCCAGTTTTCAACTCATTCACCTCAAATTTTACACAAAACAAACAGACAGATGTACCTAAATATCCTGGAGCTAAAAAGCTGCTCACTGTGAGGCAGCGTAGGAGCAGGAGGTTTCTGAACAAATGTAAAGGGATTACAAATCTCCCATGACCATGAAAGTTGTGGCTCTCAGATCATTATAAAGCCTCTAATATATCTTGCTCCAGTGCAGTGTCAAGTCAGATTAAATGTGCCAAGTAGATGAATGCACTGTGATGTGTCATATTATGTAATCAGATATGTGTGTGTCTAAGTATTAGAATATATTTGCCTGAAACATGCATTTTTAAGTGTATTTTAACCATTTGAAAACAGGTTTTTAAGTATTTTAAGAGGATGCTGAATGGACAAACAGGCCAAGTCATGAACATTCATTTTATTGTTTTGATTTTCTTTAGGGTTTGTTTTTATCATATTTCATAATCACAAAAAGTGTTATCTGAAAACTCAATCACAAACCCAATACATCCACACAAACACTTCTTTCCCCCTGAACACAGCAAGGTTAAGGTCTTATTTACAGATCTGACCTTCACCCCTCTCTTGTGTAGTTGGTACATTCCTAAGCCAAGCTTACAGCCTTGTGCTGTGAATGTTTGGTTTGCAACAGTATATAACACCTCTGATATGCTGCAAGGCCCCCGTTATAAGGTATGGTCTCAGTTCATCAAAGTGTGTGTAGATATCTGCACACATTCCAGCCTGTCCAAGCAATTTATGTCTCTCCATTCATTAGTTATTTGCAAGTGAATGTGTGTGACTAATTGACAGACAGCACACCGCATAAATGAAAATGGCAGCTTGATGTTTTGCTGCATTAGTTTGATGTGTTCTTATGCCGAATAAGCCAAAAGGAATTCATCAAAAATTCAGACTTGAACAATGTGCATATTTTATGGAGGGTCATTTAAGCTGTTATGTATCCTTGAACATCTGATAATTCATGACTTTTACCAAAAACAAAAAAAAAAGTATTCTCTGTTGGTGCTCTTACTGTGAATGACTAAGCGGGAGGCAAGAAGCCCTCCTACAGATCTTTGCTTTACATGTTGGTGTGCAGTTGCCTGGTTACATGTGTAGTGAGATCTAGTTTGATATGTGTTTTTGCTCTGTAGAGGATGGCAGACAGAAAAAGACAAGGACTTGAGGTGGGCTGTCAGAAGTCATTTGAATTAATAAATGCAAATATTTTAAGCTGTGGGCAGAAAGGATGAACATTCTGGGGCTTTTTCTTCTCAGAAGCAGATTTGAGCACAGCAAGTTTGGATTAAGTGCTACAAAATGTTGATGCATACTATTTCTCTCTATAACTCGTGATTCACAGCAGATATGACTCAGCGGCATGTTGATATTCAGTCAATACAACCAGTCCCTGCAGTCTTTGATTGTATACATTTCCTTCCAATGAGTCCCATCATCGCGGCTGTCACATGGGAGAAAACGTTCATTTCATTACAAACCAGAGAAACTGAGCGTGCACATGCTTCCCTGATGTTATTTGGTAAATAAAACTAGAAATTGTGTTTGTATGGCACCGCACTGCCTCGTTAATGGAAACAATGTGGAAAAGCGTTGACAGTCTTAAATTCATTAAATTTATTTTCTCGCACTTTCATTTACCACAAAATATTTACCATCCACAAAATGTTCCAGTTCACCTGAATAAACCTCAATCACATAGTTTCTAAAACTTTTTTTGTATTCAATATAATGTGACTAATCTATTTTCCTCTAAATGCAGTTTACCTGGAGCACAGTATGACACAATTATCTTTTAAAACATCAAGTCATTGTATCCAAAAGTTTTTTTTTTCCTGTTTAAAAACAGTTGGAAAAATAAAACCCACAAACCACCAGGAAATCAATTGCCCTCAGTTATAGTGAGACCACAGAAAGCATGAAAACTGTGTGGTAAACTTTGCTCACCACCCACACTGCATGCAGTGCACGGCGTATAGCCCACATGCAAACACAACCTTCTGCTGTTTCCACGGTGCTGCTGTCTCGCACAAACCTGTGAAACTGTTTCAAAGTCATAATCATTTGCAGATATTAATATTCAAAACATCTTTGAATGTAATCATATTCAAGGCTAGGCATTGTTTCCCCTCCTGAGTGATAACTATGTGGACCATAAATACAGGACGGCCTCATTAATCACTTTTCTTTAAAGCTGCCATTTTAAAAAGAAGTTAGATGGGTTCCTTTGTTCTACAGAAGCTGAAACAACATAAACTAATCAGCTGGTCTAAAACATTCAGAAACATTTTTAATCCTGAACAAACCTTTATAATCATTTTGTTGTCTGCAAAACTCCACATTTAAGAAGGGAAGTGAAAGAGTTGGTTCCATTTTGTATGTTACATCCACAAGGCTAGGCTTCCTAAAAAAATATAAAATAGTCTACTGCAATATCACTGAAAAGACTGGACGGAAACTTTATGAAGCTGCACTGCTGAGGGGCAACAGAGTGACAGCTTCCTGCTGTTACTGATGGAAACCTGTAGAAGCGGATGCTTCTGAGTAGCTGCAGCTTGAAGAAAGTGTACCTATACAGCACGAGTAGTTTATCTTACAAAGGACCTCCAACTATCATCAGCCAGTTATTCCAGATTTACACTTGAATGTGTAATTCCAGACAATTCACAGGAATGTCCCACTTCAGCTCCAACAGTGACCCGGTTCCTGTGTATGTAATGCAACCGCTCAATGGTGCATGCTTGAGTGCTATTCTATTGTACATACAGAGAGTTCATTCGGTCTATCTGTAATGCACAGTTCCTGTATCCCATACTTGCTCAATAGCTTGCAAGTAATTTTAATGGGTGTGTGAGTGTGCAGGGGGAGAGTGAAGGGATTGTGTGTGTTATTTATGGCACAGGGGCTGCCTATGGCGGAAACCTGAGCACTTGAGAGATATAGGCGGACAGAATCTAAAAATATCACGATTGAGTGAGCAGGGCTTAAGAAGAAAAGAAGAAGCAACGGCTGTCTGTGTGCACTTCACTGTCAGTCGTGCCTCTTGGTCTTTTAGGCTGTTCCGTCTCGGGATGAAATATTGGACCTCCATGAGCAAAGGGAAACAAATCCATCTGAGATCAGACAGCTCATTTAAAGTGATGGGTGGGATAGGAGGGGGAGGGGTATATCAGATATTGAATGTTTGATTTGTTTAAAGAGTCAAGGTGACATAAAGTGTGTGAAATGGCTCTAATGAGGTTGTGAATGGACTGTTTAAATCTTTACAAACTCATAGGAATAGGTATGTTTTTGTTAGTTTTTTTAAGGAATATTGCATCCCTGAGAGGATTCATTTGTAGCAGATGTTCATAGTTTCAAGATATTGTGACATAAACAGCACTGATGTCACAAGCACCCTCTGGCTTGTTCTCTTCCTATCTCTTTCTCTGAAGGCTGACACTTAACTCACATCCAGCAACTCACTGCATCTCCTCTCCATCTCTATCTTTATATAGCACTCTGTCTGTCTTGCCTCCAAATACAAATATACAAGCCTCAGAGGAACACACATGCACAGAGGTGCCTTCAGGCCCAGGTCTTTTTGCTGGAAATTAAGGCACACAGGTCCAGCAGGTTCACTGACACTTCGATCGATTTATCCATCCATCCTTTTGTCCACGCAGACTCCACTGGCACAGCTTAAGCCAACACTATCACTTGACATATGAAGTACACTACAGAGTACAAATGTGTGGATCAGTGCTTACTTGAATTGGCTGCTGATGACATATTTCCATTTGAAAAGGGGTCTTTCATTGTTGCTTATCACAGCTGCCACAGATACTTAAATGGAGCCTGTTAGTGCTTTAACTAAATATGTCTTATTTCCAAAGTAGGCTGAAGGCACTCTAATTGAGTTTGGTGCTTCATATATTCCCACTGGAAATGAGTTTGAAAAGATCAAATGCAAGCCTAATTCAGCTTTACCCACAGAAACAAGATCTTATGGCCACATTTGTATAATAAATGCTCAACACAAAGATTTGCATTTTATTCTGTGGGCCAAAATGTAGGAAATAGCTGAATTCAGACTAATCTAAAGACATGAATAGTTCTTATATTTCCGCTTTATGTTATACTCGAAGTCACTTCTCAACAACTTCTCACAACATAGATGCAAAAAAAAAAAAACCAACAGAGCGACTCTATATATAGATACATTTGCATGCTGTATAAAATAATGTTCACAGGTCCTGACACAACATGACACGTGTAAAGTGAAAGCAAACTAAATTGAAGCGGCACATTTATGACTAAATGGTTAAATTTATCAGAACATATATGGTTTTCTGCCCTATTATTTTCAATAAAATCAACATATGAAAACAGGTTCACTATCGCCCACACAGCCACAATACACACAGACATACATGCTATCACGCCTACAGTACACCTCCTTTTCCTGTGGCTTCTGTTTCCTGTAGGGCTCAGACCAGATGTTTCTGTGCTGCTCAAAGCATGTATATTAATAGATTTACATTTTAAGTTAGTATCAGTCAGCTAAATCAGCCATCTGAGAAGAGTTTTGTCTTTTTTTTTTAAATCTTGTTGGGGTTTGGGATACCCTGCTGGAGTACTGAGGAAGGCAGCAGACAAACATTTCTTCATATCTACTTGCATGGAGAGGAAGCATGGTAATGGCTGGAACAGATGGACCATGTAACATGGCAGGCACAAACTCAGGTAGTACAGGTAGACTGATTCATTCTACTATAAACTACAATATCCAACTGCTTTACTTAATTCACGTAATATTTTTGCTTATCTCATAAAGGAAATTCCTCCTTTTTTCTATTTTATTGCTGTGAAAGTCTCCATTCTAAATCAAAATGATTTCTTTTGACATTGTTGGCTGTGACACATGTAATGGGGTTGGCTCAGCTCCTATTAATCATCCCTAGCTGTGTATTCCATAGTGAGCACGCATTCAACAGAGCACATAAGTCATGTCATACAAGTGTGTAACAGACTGCTGTTGTGTTGCTGTGTGAGCAGTTAAAAAGGGACATAGCTGCAACTCTGCATGAGCATATATCTAAACCTGATGTGATCGTATAAAACTGTGCAGCACAGCTTGTGAGGATGATTTGTAAATCATACTTTAAATTCATTAGTAAAAACTTAATTTTTCAGATTAAACAAGTGAGAGCTAAAAATACCCCCACAGCTACAACAGCATGTGTAGGAGGACCTTGTTGTCTCGTGTACGATAATGTTGAAAGATAAAGGGAAGAAAGAGAGAAAGAAGCAAGCTGAGATTAAGAGGGAAATTAAACAAACATTCTCAGTTTTAAAGAGAAGTGCTTGACATATTTAACTGGTATATAAATGGAAAAAATCTTTACTATTCTGTTTTTATTTATTTATTTCAAAATTCATAAGATGGATCTTCATTGACTGATTTAAAGATAATTTTTGGAAAACTCGTAACACAGAAATTATTTACCTGAAAGCCAATGATTACTGATCTGGTGGTAGTTTAATAGTGATATCTTTTAATCACAGTTTAGGTGCTGTAATTGTAATTTTCTAGTCAACAGTAACTTATTCCCATGAGCTCCTATGCTAGCTGACGAGACATAACTCATAAGAAACTCCTTTTAAGAAACTGATCATGCCTGACTGATCATCCAATCATATGACAGCAACTACATACATTATATCATAGTGACACGGTCATAATGACTTCCTTAAGTTCAAACTAAGCATCAGGATGAGGAAAAATGGGTTCTAGTGCCTTTGAGCATTGTTGATGCCGACAGGCTTGCATGAGTATTGCAGAAACTGCTGTGCTACTGGGATTTTCACACACATCCATCTCTCGGGTTTACAGAGTATGAAAGAAAAAAAAGGGGAAAATGGGCAGACCTTTTTCAGAGGAGGCACATCTGAATGCACATCACTTCAAACCTTGAGGTAATTGGGCCACAGCAGCAGAAAGACAGCACCAAAGCCAATCCTGTCAGCTAAAAGGAGGAGAGTGACACAACAATTCACTCTGGTGAAGAGAAACGTGTTGGTTCATCTGATGATTTCCTTTTTCCTGATACATTTATTATCAGAATTAGAAACAATGAACTAATGTATGCATCCTATATTGTATCAAAAGTTAGCAATGAGGCTGTAGTTTGTTTTTATTTTTTTATACACTTCAGGCTCACTATGTTTGATTTGAAAACAGCAGTCTACCTGAGTATGGTTGCTGGCCTTTTAGGACCACACTGTGCCCAACTTCTGATCGTTGTTCCAGCTGGATAATGCACCATGTCCCCAAGCTCAAATCATCCCCAACCTGGTTTTTGAACATGACAATAAGTTCACTGTACCCCGATGGCCTCCGTGGTCACCAGATCTCAATCCAAAGGTGCTCCCTGGGGATATGGTGGAATAAGAGACTGCCGTCATGGATGTGCAACCAATAAACCGAGAGCAAATGTGTGACGCTAACGTGTCTATATGGACCAAAATCTCAGAGGAAAGAATTAAAGCAGTTCTGAATACAAAAGGGGGTTAAACATGTTTCCTCTTTAAATCTCATTTTTAGTTGGTTTAAATAAACAATTTACATAATAGTATACTGTTTTCTAAATATCAGCTTAATGTGAGACATTTTGAACCTGGTTTTAGGTACCTGTTTATGTATGTTATTGTTAAATATTTTAGAAAACCTATTCTACAAGGCAAAATGTATAAACATGAAAAAAGAGATGTAATCAGGAAAATAACTAGTTTTTAAGAGCTTTTAGGTTTACAAAACTGACATATTCAGTGCATTTTTATTCTCCTAATGTTCAAATCCTAGATTGTAATAAAGAACTGACTGATAATCATGCAAAAATCTTTGTGTTTGCAAGTATGTTTATGTAAAAGAGAAAGAAAGGTCATGCCAAGATAGGCAGACAAACAGATACATGCATTCAGTCAGCTGGTACAAAGATGATGGAAATAAATGGTCAGTCTGGGCTAATAATGGATATAAAATTGAATCAAAGACAATGAGATAAAGAACAGGATGCAGCTATATTGCTCTGTTACACAAGCTCTAATTATAACTAACCACAATGCCTTTTTTCCTAATTACTCCCCCTCTCTGCTACTACTAACCTATACAATACTCAACCGTCTTAACATACCTTCCCAGAGGTCTGTAATCTGATTTAGCAGTCTCTAGAAGTCATCCATACACACAAATACACTTCAACACCAGCTAGTAACAAGGGAAAGACAGCGTCCGGGGAAAGATGAAGAACAAAGATGAGGCTTCAGATAAATGAGATAAATTGGACACTGGGTGAGGAATGACAGAGAAAAGAGTGCTATTCTTTTCCAAGTCTCCAAGGGTTGTTGGCTAGTGTGAGCTCTGGTGGGATCTCATTATTCTTTTGTATGTGTGTGCGTGTCCATCTGCTGTCACAGCCCACATTATTTTAGGGTTCTTGTCTGTGTGAGGGCGTCCAGTCTCTGATACTGCACGGAGGGATGTGATTACATGAGCAGTTAAGTATGTAAATATGCAGTATGACACAAATAAACTGTATCCAAATGTCAATACTTTGATTATCTTAAAGTATGACATCTCTTTAACCCCCCCATTCATCTAATATCCTGCCCATGTCAAACTGAAACTTGTTGTGTTGTTGGAGTTGTGTTTTGTCTTGATTTTTTATTGACCTTGAGTCTGGCAAATAAAGATGATGATGATGATGATGAAAGGTACATGCCACTTTTACATTTCCTGACTCATGCTACAGTTGGTGGCAGTCTTATGTAATGCTTGTCTATGAGAGAAGAGAAAACTAAAGAGACAACCAATGTGAGACTCCAGGCAACAGCAGTTTTAACACCCACACACCCATAGTCATGTTTCCATCTTGTCAAAGGACATTAGAATGACATACATTTCTTTTCCTGGAAACCTCCTGATCCCCTCTATTCATGCCAGCCTTTTCCTAAGTTTGTGCCAGAAAGTCTTTGTAGAAATATTTAACAGTTTACCCAACAGGGATTGTCTTTCAAAACACTAAAAGCAAAACGTGAGATACCTTAAAATGGCCTAAACGTACAAAATACTTCCTTGTGTCCAAACGAGGACAAGGCCAGCAGGCCAAAAGGTCCGCAGTGAAGTCCTGAAGCCAAGTATTCAGTATGATAGACACGTCAGAGTCAATTCAACCAGCACAACAGTTGATTGCTGTGCTTGACAAGAGAGAAAGATTATCATCTCAAAGCTTCCTTTTGATACCACAGCAGCTTTGAGGTTACAGACAGCAGGAGATACGCCTTGGTTCACCGATGAGTTAGTATTTTTTTTTTTTTTTTTTAACGTGTCTGTCCAGCATCTCAGCAGGCAGAATGAGGGTCTGGCTGCTATATTGTGCTG
>JBAMHV010000018.1:13086627-13121977 GCA_037177535.1 Pseudomugil gertrudae
CGTCGTAGCAACGGTCTATATAATCCGCCAGGCTGGCCAAATCCTCCTCGTTTTGCTCCAGGGTGTACCTTGCAAATGAACTTAAACTTCCGTTAGTTTTTTTAGAGTATATTCACAACATTAACGTTTGTAAATGTACAAATATCATCCAAAAAGTTTGAGTGCGCGCCGTGAGTGATTCTTCCGTCTTCCATCGGAATTACGTCACTACCGCATCACTTACCTTCCGCCTTCACCCTCACCGATGAGTTAGTATTACTGAGGGTTGCTTGTACAAGACATCAGTAAGTGTGGTCCCTCTTGTGCAGTACCGAGGGGGGCTGAGTTACAGAAAGCACTGGAAATTGGAAAATATGTGACAACTACAAAGCACAAAGTTCCTCTTTGTTTTGCTTCAGTAAAAGCTGATCCATTCCTATTTAAATGAAAACAAGCATCCAGCTCAATTTCCTTCTAAACACTGTGCTGCTCGTGCTACTGCACTGCATATGAGCATTTATCTCCATCTTACTTACCAAGAAGAGTTTCTATGTACCTTTTTACAAACTGTCTTCTTTTGTGTTTTCAGTGGAGCTAGATGCGGAACACTCACAGAAAGCCCCTGGGGCTGAACCTGGAGGTGTCCCGCCACCTCAGGTGAAGCTGAAAGAGAGGCAAAAGTTCTTTGAGGAGGCCTTTCAGCAAGATATGGAGCAGTATCTGTCCACTGGCTACCTGCAGATTGCTGAGAGAAGAGGTGAGAAGGAGTTATTCCTCACACATATCAAAGTAATGTGCTTTGATGATTCAAGCTGCTTGAAGAGATTTTAGCATACCTTGTGCTCGGGTGCCGGCAGGGGGAAAAGGAGGGTGTTGGGTTGTGAAGGTTAAGCCAGTGGTGCGGAAAACTTATTTAAGGTTGAATACGAAGTCATCCACTGCTCAATTTAATTAATTTCTGAGTCCTGATACTATCAGCTAGAACTTTTATACTACATACAAGCCACTTGGCTATCACAGGTTTGTGCAGTAATAGCTTTCCATGGAAGGCCTTCACAGTCCAAGCAGCTTCACGTAGCACACAACCAGCCATCACTTTAACAAATGCCATCATGGCATAAAAATGTACTGTTCACTGGGCTTTTATTTGGCAAACTATTATTAATAAAATGTCTGTTTTTAAATACACCTGGAAATGCACAAAACAAGCAACAAGACCAATTTCAAGAAGCAATAAGTGAAGCGTTCATAGCTCGTCACTCAAAGATTAGCCTGATTACCAAGCAGACTTCCTTCAATCAGCACATTTTAAACAAGAGCTGTGATGTAGCTGTATATTAGAAGCAGGCACCACTAAGGAGAAATCATAGAAGTAGAGAGACAAGATTGATATAGAGAGTAAAAGTGAAAGGACATGAGAAAAAGAAAGAACTGCGGATGTCACAAGCCACTGAGCCGTCCAAAACTAGTCTCGAGGGCTTTTCACTTATACACACATTTTACTCTGTGCCCTCTCAGTGCAGGCAGAAAAGTCCCTCACAGTGGGGGAACCTTTTAGACAAGGTCACAGCAAGGCGAAGAGATGAGCATGTCAGAGGCAGTCACATGGAAATGATGTTCTCAACATAATGCTTCCCTTAAAAAACACAACCACAGGATTTGTTTCTTTTTGTTGCTGAAAACACAGCTCCACTTTGAGCTGAAAGCCACATTAACTGTCTTCATTCTAAGTTAGATGACGCTGAGTTGGTTTAGTGTTGTGGTGATTGCATAGCTGACAGGGAAGATGTGGAAATGCACATGGCAGGAGGCTGCTTACTGAGAAGTTAGGAAAGATTTAGACCAACATTCCTCTGAAAGATGCCACATAAAAACCCCCATGTGATATTCTCATGTGTTTGTGCATGATCTTTCTGTGTTTGTTTTATAACGAAAACAGCGAGGAGACTTTAGAACAGCCTCCACAGGAAATAACGCCTCCCTTCTGACTCTCTTTCTTGACTCTTTATTCCGATCTTCCTTCCTATGCTGCCCTCTTCTGCTCTCCTCATTTCCTTGAGGTATGGTAGCAAATGGCATCTACTGTCACTGCTGTGTACAACCAATCATGCTGCTTCTTCCTCATGCGCTCACAATTCTGCCACCCTCACCCTGCAAACCACCCCCACCCTCCTTCCCCTTAGTGCTTTGACTGACTGTCTGTGACGCATGCTGCACATCATGCTGGTGAACGCAGGGCAGCTGCACACTTGCAAGGTGGTGAATCCAGGAATGTGCTAGTTGATGGTAAAAAAAGGTTCCAATGATTGTATTGCAAGTTTAAAACAGTAGGATACCAATTTCTAATGGAGTTTGATAAGTTTAATAATAGTTTTTTTTCTCTTTTCAATACATCTATGCAAAATGCTCCTGATAACAGAAAAAGAGCGCTAACATTCATTTTTCAGACGGATAATAGTAAGGCAGAAACTGCCATATTATTTTCTGTAATTGTCTATAATGTGCACATTTAACCCCACAACATCATTTAATTTATACTTAAACGGTTTATATTGATAAAAGACTTATTGTGGACCAATTTGTAGGACAATGAGATGGGAACGTGTAGTTACCAATAAGTAAGGTTTATGCAAATTTTCTGAGCTTTGTCGGATCTTTAGGCTTAGTGAATAAAAGTTTAATTGTTAACAGCAGCAGAAAAAAAGTTGTATTTTATTGTCATCTTTCACTCTGTGCTCCACCCACCACTCATCCACCCACTCATCCAGTTCATTTGGCTTAAATGTTAGGTGGGTTATTTATGTAAATGTAATGAGTGTTTACCTTTAAAATGACGTTTTCTGCACTTAATTGCAAAAAGAAACTTTTAAAAGATGTTTAGTCCAACATGGCTTAAAGGTAAAACCAGATTATTTAAAAAATTTACTTCAGCCGGCAGGTAGCTTAACGCATTTAGATTGCAAACAAGGAGATGGCACACCTTGTGATGACCACTTTAATATTAAAAAAAAAATGTTTAAAAACCAAAACGTGTGGCTTCATTATTGAGCTGAAATGTTAGCTACAGATATAAAACTGCTGAAGCAGAGAGCGTTGCCTCTGGTCTGAACAGTGCCAGGTGAGCGGCGCTTGCTGGTTCTCTTTCCAGTCAGTTTCCCCGCAAACAATCATACCTACTAATTCATTAATTACCTTAATGTGTTAAGGTAAACACACTTTTTTTTGTATGACTCATACATGCGCTTACCCATTTCTAATGCCATTCAGCTTGAGTGTGGCCATTTGCTTCTGCCTTTGTATCTGGAGGGCAAAAAGCCTGAATGGAAACAATGTCGCTCTCTTCCTGGACTCAGCTCCTTGCTGCACTCTATGAGCTGTTTGGGTTTCTTCATATCTCACTACTGTATGCCATGTTGTGTTCAGAGCCAATAGGCAGCATGTCATCTATGGAGGTGAACGTGGACATGCTGGAGCAGATGGATCTGATGGACATGTCAGACCATGAGGCTCTGGATGTGTTCCTGCACTCTGGGGGAGAGGATAACAGCGTGGCCTCACCTGTTACAGGTAGGGAAGTCATGCATTCACATACTAACTATATACAATTTATACTTACATTATTTTGATTATAACACTCAACTTACGTATATGCTGAGAGAAATAAGTGACAAAGAGGACTGAAGGCACATTATTTATACATAGTGTACAAGATACACAATGTTTAAATGACCTAAATATGTCAATTTAACAAACATTTCCTTTTAAAACTGCAAGTAAATCCAATGTAGGAGAAACCCAGAGCAAAAACTGAAATGATAGATGACAAATAACAGACTTATTTAGTTACTTTAGGAGAAAAATTATATGATTCCTTGCTAAAGCACAGAAAAATAAAAGTTGGTGATGACTTTATGTTATGATTTTACATCCGTAAGGTCCAGACGTTGAGTCCTTCACCACAGAAATCAGCCTCCAGGTGCCCACTCAGGCTGAACTCCGACACAAGCTCTCATCTCTGTCGTCCACGTGCACCGACTCAGCCAGCCAGGACACAGAGGCTGGGGAGGAGGACGAAGATGCAGAGGAGGAGGAGACTGAGCAAGGTGAAGGTGGAATAAGAGGATCAGGGGGAGGAGAGAGGAGGAGAAGACACCCTGTGACAGTGACCTTGGATGAAGAGGAGGTGCATCCCGACACTGCGCTGCTGGACAGGTTGGACAAAGAGGATCAGAACAGCAAAGACTGAGAGGAGAGAAACCAGCAGGTGTGCGGACAGTTGGACTGAATTTTAAACACAAAGCATTCACAGCTGCCAAATCCAGCTCAAACTTACTAAAGAACAATGTCATTGGCCTTTAAACCTTTAAACTAAGAGCGAGGAAGCCTGGTCCTCGAGGGCTGGAATCCTGCAGGTTTTCCATGCATCCCTGGTCCGGCACACCTGATCCACATCAAATCAATCCAACAGCTTCTCAAGATCTGCACAGAGATTTATTTATGTGAATCAGGTGTGTTGGAACAAGGAGACATGGAAAACCTTCAGAGGTTCCTCACCCCTGTTTTAAACCTTTCATATATAAAAAAAATGAGACAAATTACATTAAGGTTGCACTAACTGCCACATAACATTGCCTTAAAAAACAGCTGATGTAAGTTTTCAATTCTAATTAAATCTTTTAAAACAAACAGCATAATGGCATGAAATGGCTCAACATGCACAAAAGGTATCCTTTAGAGAGTAACCAGGGTTCTTTCTCTCTGTTTGCACATGTCTGTTACTGATAAAGGAAGTTGTGAGACCACAGTACATCATCTATGTGGATCTTTGACCTAGTTTCCTGTCCTGTTCTATGCTAACCTGATCATTTACTGTGCTTACAGACCTCAGCTGTTGTTTGTTCAATTTTAATTACCAAGCCAGTTACACAAGTTTTTGACTCCTTTTGCTCAAGTTTTTAAAGAGAATTAAAAACCTTCTGATTATGTGTGGTAGAAAGAAACACCATTTTGGTGCTTACAGCTTTTGTAACGTCTCCCTGCAGGAAAAATGTCGTGACCGTGTCAACGACAGACACTAAATTATTTCTCCAACACAATCAAAACAGAAAGTACTTTTCTTTTCTTAATAAAAAATAATCAATTTTAATATAGAGGATGCTTGATAACTAGCAGAGACCCCTTGATTATTTTTCTGCAAGGAACAAAAGGATTTCATTTTTATAGATGTTAAATAAAAATGCCCAATTTCATTTTGTTCTCCTGACAGTGACAAACATGTTGCACTAGGTGGCAGCCAACACAAGTTTGCAAGGGGATAATACATTGCTTTTTTGGCTGACATACTGGTTAAACACACACAGAACTAGAGCTAACCTTTGCCATTCCTCTAAACAGTTATATTTTGTTGAACTTCTCCTTTTAATCAAGGACCACGTCCCTGTCATGGACTGTGTGCTATGCACTGAACCCCCTCAGAAGGTTTAACTGTATCCAGACCCTTTTTTTCCCCTCCTTTCCTTGTCAAATTGTTGACATCAGTGCAATGTGACGGTATAACCCCTTCCTCTATTTGTCCTTTCCTAATCTTTACAAATGATTAGATATAAATATTTTTACCCCAACGTTGTTTAATAGTCATTTGAGCTTCACGGGAACCAAATATACGAGCATGAGACCTGCTTGAAGAAGTACCGGGGGTGTATAGAAGAATGGAGCATACTGCAAAAGGACAAATGGATCCTTATTTTTGTTTTTCCTGGAAGATGATTTACCATGTATGTATTCTTTATTTAAAATGTTTAATCAATTTTACTAAGAATTGAGGAAAGCAATAGCATTGCTGCACTGGGAGTAAAAGGCTTATTGAGGCTGAAAATGAATGTGTGTGTGTTTATTGTGAGTAAATAGCTGGTGTTGATGCATGACAGTCATTCTAATGCACTTTAATTAAAGCTATAAAAAGCTGCAGGGGCAGCCAACACACTCACTGTGTGCGAGTACAGCGACACCGTCTGTGTTTATTGGGTTCGTCTCTTTTTTAACACACCTCATTGTGTTTCTTATCAAAAACTTATTGTCTGCATTTATTTTGCAGTCTGGGTTCACTCAGACTGCCATGCGTACACAAATGATACAGAACAAATGGATTATATGAACATTCATTAGAGATTATAATAGAATTATCTGGCTTTGCTGAAAATAATCAGATATGACTTCACATTCTATGCTATCGTTGTTTGAAGTTTGACTCTGAATCTGATGGGAGAATCATGCACATCACACCTTCTACAAACATGTGGACATGTCCCCCGAGAGTTCAGATTATTTTAGATATTTTTGTTTTATAAATATGAAAAAAGTTGTTTATATTTGTGTTGATTTGCAAAGATGACATGTAGTGTTAGTGGTGAGTGAGAATAGTTGCAGTGAAAACGTTTGCTTTTAGCTTCTTTGCATTTAGTTTGCCGTATCCTCCATTTAAATATTCTGCTGCAATTAATCTTTTTCAGAAAAAATGCCCAGGAATTATCCAGTATCTCAGGGCTTGGTGGTCTTTACATTAACACACACATTGGTTTTTGTTATTACCCATTAACAGATCCACTTTGTGTTTAGGTCACAAATGAATAACAAGCACATTTAATTAAACATTTCTAGAATCTGATGTTTTTTTGGCCCCTTTTCTTTAATCAGTTGGGGGGAAAAATATCCTAAAAATGAAAGTTTACAATAAAATTGTTCAAACTTTTTTTTTGGTTCATACATTTTTAAATATCTATCAATCCAGTATCTGTACTGCCTATCCCAGCAGTCAGTGGGTGGGGGGTGCATCCTGGACTGGTTGCCAACACCACTCACTCCTGGGAAGAATTTAGAGGTGCCAATTCTCCCAACATGCACGCATGTCTTTGGACGGTGGAGGAAACCGGGAGGGAACCCAGGCATACACAGAGACTGCAGACCAATCCACACAGAAAGGCCACGGTTCAATTCCCAGAATAGGTTAAATCTAGCAACCATCCTGTTGTGGTGCCAACCACCATCACGTTTATTTTAATAGAATGTTCTTTAAATAAATGATATCAGCTTTAGTTCATATCAACTAATCAAACAGTCACACTGAATATTTCAGCTACGCTTGTAGCCCATCATTCACTCACAGACCAGTTTAGGTTGATCTGCACAAGTTGTTTGTTTGGGGGTTTTTTGTTCCACATGGACGTCCAGGTAACCAGTTTGCACAACTCCAGCTGTTCTGATACACCCCATGTGGTCTGCCCATCTCATCTGGGTGATCTGTTTAAGCTGCACACTTCCTCCATCATTAGAATAAGCTGTACAGATAATGGATGGACTTCCTCTCATGCTCTTTACCTCATGCTTGCTTCCCTGATGAATGAACACCACTGTTTGGGCATCCATTCACAAACTAAGAGTAAAACTGATTCTTCAAAGTTCAGTCCAAATTTTAATCCATTAAAAAATGCACAGTAAGCAAAGGACCACAGCTTAGCAGCCAAAGTACATTTTTAAATAAAGCTTTTAATGATAAACGACAGAGTTGTCTGAATTCAACATCAGATTAAAGTCAATCTGTACATGAAATTAAAAAAAACCACTTCAATATTTAAGCTCAACTCTCCACGATTGTTTAGTAGTTTGCTCATGCTCAATATATTATTACTTATTTAGGAGCATTTCTATGGCAGTAAATTTTATTTTAACCTTCATTTTTACAGGTAAAATGTTTGTAAATGAAAACTTGTTCTTAAACACTAGCAGGTTATAGCACCACTTACAGGCCTGGCATGTGTACTGCATATTCAGTTGTTTCCTGTTCACGCTCACATTTCTGATAAGTCTGCATTTTTACCTAAAACGCTTAGAAAGCAACGTCACTCCAGCAGACAAGAGCTGGAATCTAAAATATGAGGATTTTTTATTGTACGGTTTCTTTTTGCTGTTAAAAAGAAGAAGAAAAAATCTGCAGACACAGAAACACAAGAATGTTGGAAAGAAATGACAGTGAATGTTTGTAAGTTTTTATTAAACCTTAGGTACAAACTGCAAAAGTAAAAAACTGTCAATATAACCAACATGAAACTCTTTCCAAATGGAGGGAAATGCCGAGATGCGGCACTAATAAATTAAGTCACCAGAGACCCCGCCGTGATAAAGTAGTTCATACTGTAGAAAATGGAACAAAAGAAACCCAACAATGAACAAAAACAGAAAAAAAATCCCAGAAAAAATATGTCGTAAGGCCATAAAAACTTGACAACCACTTTTTTTTTAATGATTTTTTTTTATTTATGTTGAAAACACCCGACTTGGTATTTCATTAAATAGTCCTAAAACAGTTCAGTCTTCTGAAAGGGACAACAACCAACAAACTGGATTATAGGATTTTTCCTTGACAGTCATCACTGGCAAGCTCAGTGCAACATGAGTAGCTACTACATTTTTGTTGAATTTTCAGTAATGAAAATGTAAAAACCCATTTTTTTGTCAACATATCATTTTTTCCCTTTTCTTTAAAAAAGTAAAGCTAAACAAACAAAACTAGGTTGGAGGAGGAGGAGGGGCAATCGTTGGCTACTCAATATCTTCTTTCATACTGATATAAGCAGCACTTAAAATTTTTATACACATTTACCAGAGCAACCCTGTAAGCGTCAAACTCACACGGATGAAGAAAGGGAAATGTAAGGCTTTTTCTTCATCAAGCATTCTCCTCTGGAACATTTTCTCTCTTCTCTCGTCCTTCCTTCCTTTCTTTCTTACTTAACCCCTGAAAAAGGCTCAAGTATTTAAAGAAATTTACAGGATTTATGTACAAAAAGTTGATGTTTATTTGTGTCAGATTTTTTTCTTCTCTCAAAAATAAAAAAAAGGAAAGAAAACGTCACTCTTAATATATCTGGAAAAGGGGAAAAAATGCAAAAGCACAAAAAAAAAAGAAATAAAACTTGGACTTGATATTTCACATTTTACACTCTTTAACTAGTGGCTCTACTTGAGATAACACATCAGATCAACAAAAAGTAGAAAAAATAATATAATATAATAATTAATGTTTACTGGTACAGATGAAACAAGAGGACTGGAAGAATGGAATGTTAACACGATTGCACATCTAGAACCAGAAAAGCATGAAAGCCTTTCTGCCCTGTGGGGTGGGGGTGCGAGAGCTAGCCGATAGCTGGTGCTTACCCCCAGTTTTTTTTCATTTTTGTGTTGTTATACAGTAATAATAACCAACAGCACCAATAAAATGGATCTCCTTTCTAAATATCAGGCACCATTTTCACTCGCTAGTAAAGAAGGGATCCCTTCATACTACAAGGAAGTGAAGTGAGCGATGACCTTTTATAGGTCAAGCATCTGCAGCTTAGCTCGCCTCACATTTACCAACGCACAGAAACATCCACGGGGACAAAGATAAAGAACTGAAAGCGTCTCACAAAAAAAATCTAACAGAAACAAGACTAAGTTTGAAAAAACTCAGGAAAAAATGTAGCCAACCAACAGTTCAAGTTTTTACCTTGCATCACCCACCTTTATAAAGAAAAAAAAGATTTTAAAAGATAATAAAAAGGGACTGCATCAAGAACACAGTTAAAGTAAAAAAATAAAAATACTCTTCTTCCTCAAGTGAAGGACAGAGAGAAACTTTGGGTAACTACTTGATGTCATTCTCGTCTCATGGCAGGCTTTTCAATCAACCCAAGTTCACAGTTGAGTGGGAATGGATGGGGTTCAGTCTTATAGAGGAGGTGAGCAGGGAAGAAGTGATGTAAGAAAAAGGTAACAAATGTAACACATTTCAGGTGGGGAAGGATGGGCGTGGAGCCGAAGATGAACAGCAACAAGGGGTCCGTCATGGCTTCCTCTGAATGTTACACTTAATGCTTGTAATGTTGACTCAAAGAGGGGCAGGCGCGCTAAAATTCATCCGCAATAAAAACAATTCCTTCTTTCATACTAGTGCAAAAAAGACATCTTGCTTTTTTTTTTTTAATTTTCCTTTTTCATAAACAAGCTTGTCGTACTAAATGTATTTGGAGACTCAGGTGGAGTGAAGGAGATTTTGTAACTGAGTGTCATGGAGAAGAGACTGATTGAAGACAAAAAGCCTGTGGGGGCATCATGAGAGTCTGAAGAAGCGAAGTGGGATGTGAACACAGCACGTAGCGTGGCGACATGGCAGCATCCCGCCCTCAGGACACAGCCGCAGCTTTGGGCATGTGGCTGGATGAAAGGCGTGCCAGGGACACCTCAACAGTGGCGCGTTTTCTTGGACCTCGCTTGGCTGGCGATACTTTGGCAGGGCTTAAGCTGTGGCAGGAGTCCCCTCCTCCTCCTCCACTGATGATGACGGCCCCTCCACCCACACCGCCGCTTCCTCCGTTCTTTAACATGGCCCGCCCGCACACCTGGTTCACCAAACTGTTGATCTGCTCCTGTGTGACAGGAGTGCACCTTTAATATGTTGCTTTTGTTTGTTTTTCTCCTGTTTTGTACAAGTGTATGAAAATATTACAAGTATTTAAAACATTTTCACTAACTAGAATCAAAATAAAGCTCCTAGCTTTTCCTTGTGTTTGCTACCTCTGTGTGGGTTGAACAAAAGAAATAATCTAAAATTGTGGATATTTAAATAAGTATAGAAAACTAAATCTACCACAAACTAAATATCTGCTCAGTTCTACATGTTCTCATGTTGCTGAGGCATCTTGTTTCTCACAGCTGAGTTTCACCATGTTTTTGCTCCTGAAGGAAGTACAGCACCATGGTAACAGCTCTGGGAAAGTGTTAACTGAACTTGTATCGACCTCTTGTGGATGAGAAAGGAACTGAATCGTAGCAGCTTACCTCATCGTATCGGTACATCATCTTAAGCCCTCTGCAGGACTTGTGCTTCTCCACATAGCGCAGTGCACATTCCAGACAGAAAACCACGTTGTCAGTCTCCTGAACCACCTGCACAAACACAAAACATCACCATAAGCTTCATGGAAGTCTTTTAATTAAATAATACATACAAAAGGGAACCCTGATAAATAATCTCTTCCCATTTTGCTCCTTCAATACAACGGATGAGTGGTTGAGGAAGTACTGTACTGCAGTCGTTCAGGCTATTTCAGGTACATGGTAAGCCTTATTTATGTGCTTATGTGAACATTTTGTTCAGATGTTTCATAAATCTGCCATAAAATGCAACAGAAACCAAGTTTAGTTGGTTTGTGCAATATTAAAACTATACAGAGTAGCACATTTAACATAAAAACATTGAGTTATATCAATTCAAACAAATAATTATTATAATAACTCAGTCCTTCATTGGCAAATATAAAAGCAACAGGCCTGCTTTGTGCTCTCACCATGGACAAGTAGCAGAGATGCTGACAGATTTGGCAGCGTCTCTCTGAGGACTCCAGTGCCAGCCATTTCCCACGGGGCTTCTTGCGCCCTTCACCTGGCCCCAGGCTACCATCGTGTGTGCCGTAGCGGGCAGAGGAAAGTAGACCTGCATTGTAAAGTTCCTGACGTTGATGCATCTCTATGTTCCTGTTGGATAGCAAAGAGGATCAATAAGTAGAAGCCAGAAAGTACTGAGTGAGTTCAGCGCAGCATTTCTGAAACAGCAATGAAGCACAATCACTGAGCTAAGGAGATGGGCGCATGTCAAGCCATAATTTGACAGGAAACTTCATACTCTGATCGCTAGTTTAACTGGATGTTAGCGTGCATGTGCTGCAACGTGCCTGAGGTCTTTGAGAAGGGCGGAGATGGTGGTGAGGAGAAGGCCGTTGTCCCTCTTGGACTCAGCTGTGGCAATCTGATACAGTAGCTTCTCCATGGAGAAGGGTTTGGCTATACAACGACATTTCAGGTCCTGGGACAAAAACAAGGAGATGGATATTTCACTGATAAGGAAAGCCACAGTGTCAAAACAAACACACATACATGAGGCAGATGCTGTTTCTACTAAATGAGTCATTCCTCAGCAGTGATGATGACAGTCTAATGACACTGATCAAACTTTGTGGCTTGTTTTCTCTCAATAACAATCTATTTGGAGGAAAACATTTCGGGCAGAGCACCATAATGCAACTTTTGCATGAATGTCAAATTACCCTCGAGGGCAATGCTGGTACAGCGTTGAATATGTAAATAGCTAAAGGTGCATGAGCTTCCATCACCATAATGTTTACAATGATGAGGACCATTTTCCTTTTCTCATGCAGCTATAATGAGGTTCACTAGTGAAAAGGTTGGCTTGGGGTCACAAAAATATTAGAATTACACATAGCTGAAAAGGAGACTTGCTGCTAAATGACTCCTTAAAGCTCAACATGTTTACTTTAACTTTATTTCTTGGTTTAATTTGCTTCGAGGAACTATAACCGAGGAGCTGCATATGCATCCTAAGTGAAAAATCTGTCATTAACAGTTTAAGATGGACGTCTATAGTTGTGTCCACTCTGATTTATGAGCTGACCTTTGCAGCCTGGTAACCCAGGTTCATCCAGTGTGGTGTGGCAAAGTGCACCGTCTCTGACACGCTGTAGCCACAGCACACCTTAGAGACAAAGGCACCAGGGAAGCAGACCACAAACTGGCCACACCTCTGGACTGTACGGTAAACCTTGATGCCTTCACGGCACAGCACCTCTGGAGAGATCTGGAAGGTTAAAATCAGGGAAAGAAACTTGCAATTAGTACTTAAATTGATGGATGGTATGACTATTGTTTTTATGATGTTGCACACAAACACACACAGGAGACACTGACCATAATATTCTTCTCCAGCATTTCTAGACCTGGGGTGCCATTGGCTTGAAGCAGTGTATGGACCACTTTGTCCAGCTTAGCCTTCTCCTCAGCAGGGACAGAATACCTGTAAGCAGACCAGACATTTTATTAAATCTACAGATTATCAAAGTTAAGTTTATAGACGTCAGTGTCAAGGATGAAGCTCTCAGTGAGCTCTGTCCATACTTACCAAATGCAATCAGCACCAGTGTGTAAGTAATCAATATATGGAAGGCGATTTTGGTCTCGAGACCAGCATGAGGTAGAAAAGACCATGCCAATGTTTAGCCAGGGAATGGTCACCCCTGCAAACATGGGATGGTGTTAGAGGAACAAACATCACATGCACTTTTTTAACACTGCTTTATTTCTGAACAAAAACCATGTTAAAAGCTACAGTCCTGGTCCATTGTGCTTACCGGGCACAGCACCCAGATGCCTCAGTATAGATCCAGAGTTATTTGGGAGGACAGCGAGGTTCCATCCATGTCTTATGAAAGAAGAAAAAAAGATTTATTCTTTAAAGAGAGCTCAACAGACTTCAACACTATTAACAGATTTCCTAGATGATGAATTTGAGAGTGGTTGCCAGTTCAAGACTACAATCTTTAAACACTAGTGTGTTTCTAAGTGTATTAAATATGAGGTGCTTACTTTGCAAATGGCTCTGACTTTCCTGTAGGGAATCCACTGCCGTGCGTACTGGTGTCCACCTTCCCACAATGCACTGCCACGTGGCAATCTCTCTGCTCCACGATCCTCCAGTATTCTTGCTGCAATGAGGGGAAAAAGGAAACGTGAGGGACGTGATGAGGGAAGAATGCATGAAACAGGTTTCAGGTGTAGATGCAGTCCAAAAGTTCTGCCAGATGGTGTCAATGAGGTAGATTATTACGGCTTTACATGCACATCCAATTAAGCGTTACAACAATATAACCACTAAAAGCTGTTTGCAGTTTGAGCTTATTATAAGTATCCGATGAAGGGGTTTGGCATGCTAACCTCAACTTCAGCAGCTCCTGGTTCCTTGTTAAAGCACATGGTCATGGTGTTGCGGGCTATCCTGAAGAAGTTGGTCAGGGACACAGATTTCCCCTGCAAAAAAAAGCTAAATAAGTTTTGGGAGTGACGATGTGCCCTGTTGAAGGGGGGAACTGCATATTATACATTTATATTATTCGGTCATGTTAAAGCAGCTACAAGACATGAGAACCAAAATATGAAGGTGAATAAAAAATAAAGTTAGATACAAATGAATTCCCTACGTTTCTACCTCATATTTAGGTAGATGTGTAGGATCGCATACAAATAAATCGTGTTATGTATTGGTATGTGTCCGTACATTGCTGTAATTCCAACTCAATCATAACTCTCGAACACATTTCCCCTGGACTTGTCCCTCTCTCTCGCAGACACTCTGCTCCAGAAAACCTTTTAAGATGATCATAAATCTGCCTGGATATGCTGAAAACTGACCTTGTGGATTCCCCTGCTCTCAGTAACAATTTGTCTTTTTTCTTTCTTATTGCTTCTTCAAGTAGATGTCCAGATGTTTTCAAAATAATATCTGACCTGACAGTCAAATAACACAATATAATGTTCTTCTTGCAGGCACTGGCGCTTTATGTCTCCCAGAAAAACTTTGAGCTTTATTCTAGTGAAATCACAGAGTTAATTATACTCTTGATCTCCTTTGTTCTCTTGATAGATAAAGTGTAGTCCAACCTCTGTGATGAAAAATGCTTACAAATCTAAGTCGTGCAGAAAAGTGAGTCCTATTTGACAAGCATGTCCTGTCAGGATGGTGACAGCCATTCACAAATCTTTGCACCGAGTACTACTTTCCATCAATGGTCTATTGATTACACAAGGTCAACTATGTTGACATTATCTCTGTTCTTCAGAAAGAGGCCATATGGAAGGATATAGTTACTAGAAGAACAGAGTATGGGAAGAAACAAAAAAAAAGAATTGAATAGGACACCCATGTAGAACGAGAGGAGTTTTGTGCAACATGAGGCTGAATGAGAGAATGAGTCAACAGTATAAAGTCATGTTAATGACAGAAACAGTTGCTTTTAATCTCATCAGAATCACACAAACATCAACATGGCAGGTGCTGTTGCATATGGTGTGTTTGACAAAGCTAAGTGCACAAATTGCTGCCCTCATGGGCATCATGCCATCAGTCTACCAGAGAGCTTAGCACAATGATGGCATGTATGATAAAAGGGGCTTTAAGGAGCAACAACATCTGCAGAAGGTGAAAATCTACAGGTAGTGGGTTAAAGATGCCGATGGGTCAGAAGAGGCTGTTCAATGGGTCTGCCTTTTTCTGACCTACATTTTAGTAAAACAAATCTGAAAAGCTGCCAACAGGAAGGAGCGATGGGAATACATTAAATGTGGGTCCTATGCACACACATATAAGACTACAGGATACCCTAACACAAACTCAGCAGATAAAACCATAAGATGTGCAAGCTAGAAACTTTTCTGTTCTTCACTTTTACACTGAAAACCAAGTAAAACTCAAGTTAGCTCAAAGTGAACTCAAATCATCAGTAATACTTCAACAGTTATAGACATCTTTACAGTTACCACCAGCGGGGTGCAAAAACCACAGCTACCAGATGCAATTTAGAAGCGTTAAATGAGATTCAAGAGCAATATTTTACCATCTGAGGCACCAAATATCTGCAAACGTGTTTAAATAACCAACGGTGCAGCGAATGTATCGGTTTGTGTTGTCAGCCCTACTGCTTGATGAAATAACAGACTGCACAGTGCAGTGTTATAATGCACTGAAATGACATGTAAACAGTAACATGCTTCTCATTTCAAAGTCATATTTCTCGTTGGTTAATGATGCAGAAACCAAACCTCTGATGAATAATGCAGAGGTTTTATACCGCAGCAGCACTTCTGCTGCTCCTCTTTCATGAAGTTGTTCAGGATAGAAAGAGAGTCAGGTAAAGTAATTCGAAGCAAGCATACAATTATTTTATCAACATTGCATATCTAAATGATAAATCTTAGCTTAATGTCTTAAATTAGATGGGAGAGACTGAAACGGGCCTACGGTGAGTGCAGCGCAACTAAAAGGGACTGGGTCGGGGGAAAAGTGGGAGGGACAATGAACCCTTGTCACCCCCCACTTCCAGCATCCATGGTGGAGAAACTTTACAAGACGCCGGATTGCATATTTTCTCATTGAAGCATTAGAAAGGTGAAAAACATTAGAAAACACAAAAATTCCTGAGCACTTTAGGGAAGGTGTAGACCTGTAACACCTTGCATGCAAATTTAGCTACAAGTCTCAACACTGCTGACACTGCCGTAGCAGAGGAATGCTCCCCAACAAACAGCCACAAAAGGTATCCCAAATACAGGAAAATATACACCAAAACAGTCAGAAACAGAGGCCAAATCACAAGGGCGAATGTGGAAGATGTGTCAAGTATGATTCCTCTGTGTTATATTTAAGCTAGCTAAACGCTACATAAAGAAACCAAGCAGCGAGAAAGCAACATCCAAGGCTGCTTCCATGCCGTACTGCCACTGTTGATGGCAGATCAAGTGCTGACCTTTAAATGACAATAAAAAGTGTTAACAACACTTATTGACTTCAGATCACAAGGAGGAAGGAATAAGGAAATGACAAGAAAAGATAGACTTACGTGTCTCTTGTCTGTATGCTTCAAGAGTGTGGCATAAACAGCAAGTGCCTTCCTCATCCTCACCTTGTAAATACATTTGTGCTGGTCACTGAGCACGCCCCTGTCCTCCTCCGCCTGCTGCTCTCCATGCTGCCTGTCCTCTTTGCCTTGTTTTTCCTGAGCGAAGAGCCGGCGCCGGCCCGCTTTGACCTGAGCTTCCAGCTCCTTCAGACGGTGATAGACTCCATTGGTGCGGTGGTGCCCTGTCGCCCCACCCACTATCCCACCGACGAGCCCATTTTTGGGCTCATAGCGTGGCAGCGAAAGCCCATTAGGGGTAGAAGAATCCGAGAGACCCTCAAGAGGGCCCCGTCGCGACTCCACATTCTTTTTCTCCTGTAGCACCTCAGTCAGCAGTCCCAGGCGCTCCTCGGCGCTGAGCGAATCGTAGGAGAGGATGTACTGGAGGTAAGCTTCCTGCAGCTTGGCTAGTCGATCCTGTGCAGATTTAGGGATGCGCAGGAGGTCAGCGAGCTTGGTCCACTTCTTCAGGTCCATCACCTGCTGCATGCCGCCCATGTCATTGATGAGCTGGAAAAAACATGACAGGTCCACTTCGCAACCACCTGCATCAAAACAAACAGAAAAGATTGAACAAGAACTGAAAAAACTCAGTTTATAAAAGCAGAACACCATCATCTCCTCCAGCCATGGCTAAAAAACTCACACATGCCAAACAGGGATACAAATTACTCTCAATATAGAACTGATCTGCTGGGGACCCTACAGGAAGTCAATTGGAAGCAGTGCAATCTGGCTGCAGGTGCTCCGTTGTGGCCCTCCATCTGCCCTACTGGCTTACAGCTGCAATACTGAGCTGCACGCAGCTGCATTAGAATGCAACAAACATGGCACATAGCAGTAAACCACAAAACCAACCAGTGTAAAATGATCACATTTCCACTGCAACATTTCTGCCTGCATAAGAACATCTGCACATACTGAGAGATCAAACACACAGATGCTGTTTGAACCAAGCTGTTTAAATACATAATGTTATTGGGTGAAATGTAAGGAAGAGGGGCAGTTTTAGAGAAATACTGTCTTAAGTTGGTCACTGAAATAAAGTCTAATAAAAATCACACAACCAGAAAAAAACCTCTTGTCGGCTTCTGTCTGTCATGGCTTTGCAGAGCATAAAACAGCTAACTGTAAGCAAGTTTGGGGTTTTTTTGCCATTGTATGCCATGTTTCTTTATAAACTGAATTTTCTTTATAACCTCCATCAAGACTTTGAAGAGGAAAAAGCTGAATGTTGAGGAGAGTCAGGCTAAAATTAAAACGGGTTGTTTGGGAATAATTCACTCCTGCAAAATCAATAACTTGTCCAGTGTGGCAGTCTGCAGAATGAAGGTTGAGGCTTATTGCTTAGTCAATTCAAGCAATTGAGAAAGTAATTTTGTTAACAAAAGCTTTGTGCAAAATCACAAAATGTGTCCTGCTCGCTTACCAATGACGGGTGGCTCATCCATGGTAATGCCCTGAGATTTAAGGTGCTTGCGGATGCAAGCCAGCCGCTGCACATTGGGACCCCAGCGCCGACCCAGCATGTGGACCCTCTGCACCTGCGTAACAAATCGCATCTCCTCGTTCAGTTTGCACTCTGGCCGCCAATCTGGTGGCGGCACCACACGACACATGCCAGCCACCTCGGCCTGCTCCCTCACTGCATCCAAGTACACCAAGGGGTCCTGGAACTCCCTAGGAGCTGGCCGGAAGATGGGGCCTTCACCAAGCGCTGCCCAGCCCTCTGGCTTGCTCCGCTGGCGCTCCCACTCCTTCTCCTGCTCTCGTTCCTTCTGACGCGTCTGCTCTTTCTCACGGTCCCACTCCTTGTCGCGGTCAGCTGCTCGCAACGCTGCTGGTTTGAGCTGTCCAGGGCTGTTGGAAGTAAGAAGGGAGGTGGCAGAGGTGGAGGAGGAGGAGGAGGAGGATACAGAGGTCTGTTGGGAGTCTGAGGTAGTGCTGGCATGACTAGGGTTTGGTGAGTGATTCTGGCCTAATGAAGGAGAGGAAGAGGAGGAGCTCCGACTATGTGACCTGCTCTGCTGCTGCTGTGCTTGTCGTATCAACATCAGCTTGCCGGCCGATGCACGCTTCGGTCGCTGGTTTACCGGCTCCGTGTTGGCTGCTGGTGTAGAAGGAGGCGGAGTTTGTTTAGAAGGGGAAGTGGAAGGTGGAGTAACAGGCTTAGTTGGTTTAGGAGAGGGGGTCGTTTCTGATTCATGTCCATTAGAAACTGGAGTGGTAGGCCCGGTGTTTTGCTTGGTAGCTTTGTCTTCATTGGCCACCTTTTTGCTGCTGCTACGCGTCTCCAAAGGCGTGGTTTGAAGCCGGGCTTTCTTGGCTTCAGCGCCACTTGTTTTGGCTTTCTGATCAACAAGCCCCGTCCCCACTGCATTAAGCACCACCTCTAGACGTCTTTTAGAGTTGCGCAGTCCCTCTCGACCTATGCACTCCCCTTGGCTTTGCTGGCACCGTTTCTGCCCCAACTCCTTAGCCAGGGTGTTGTGCCGCTGCCCGTTTAGCCTCCCATTGGGTCGGGTGTTGGCAGCCACGTTGTGCAGCCCGTTGGATAGTAGCACCTGTTTGCGGGTTTTTGCATTGCTGTAGTGGGCTGGCGCCGCTGCTTTTCCTGAGTTGGCCAGCCCGTTGCTGGCTGCTGGCTGGCTGTGCTGATTGTGATTGTTCGCTGACGATGATGCCGAGGCGGCGCTGTTGTGTTTGTGGCTGCTGCTGAGTTTGGTTTTCTTGCCCAGTTCTTTCTGTTTGGCTTTGGTGTAGGTGACGTGGCCCTTGGACACGGTGGCTGTGTACTTCTTCACAGTTTTGGACGGCAGTCGGAAGTCGCGGCTCTTTTTGGCACCACTGACGGTTTGTGCCGAGCCCGCCCGCGTCAGCCCGTTCACTTTCGAGACCTGAGATAGAGAGAAAACAAACAGGGAAAATTGGATTAACAGTAATTCAATGTTATGAATAATGTACATCACAGGCAGGAAGAATGCTAAACATTTTATAAAATGTACCCACACACAGATAAAATTAACAGCAACACAACCAAGCACATATAGCAGTGGGCGCGCCTACACTCCACAAAGAAGAGGCTGAATGCAGTTTCTAGCTGTGTGGTGAAACATTTGGCTGGTTAGACCAAAGCTATTTGTGGAAACCCATGTTATTCATTAGGGAACCAATAGACTGTCTGGACAGCTATACTTTCAACTGCAGTGTGCTTTTGTAAACTGCTGTTCAGACTGCTGTCAACACTATGGCCAAGGTTTAGACAAGGATATGTGCGAACCAAAACCACAACATCCGAGGATAAACAGTTGAGAAGGAGTAGAGAAAAAGAGATGGCAGACATGAAATGGAAATCAGGGATGGCTCCACAGTTTGTGCGAGCAGATGGCTGGACAGTATGAAGTAGGAGGTGGGGTCCTTTGAGTGTATAAAAACATTTTATTTGCTGCGGGTTTATTTGAATGTACCTTTTAATGAACATGCAAGACAGAAAAAAGCATTAGCCAAGCGTGTGACATCTGTATCTGAGGTTTTCATACAGTTTTGTTTCAATATCCATTACTAAGAATATCCCTTCTCCTTACAGAATTAGGAGGGTTTTAAAATGTACAAATTGTTTTATTTTGCCAGTTCTTTTAAATAGTCATTTAAGCTAAAAAAAACAAAGCTGTTTTGTCAAGTTGCTGAATCAAAAATAAAGTTTTTAAATTTTGCATGTAAAGTAGGAGCTTGCAATTCTGCATGTTTACAACATAGTTTGTTTTTTATTTTTAAAAAAAGTATAAATTGTAAAAATTTTGCCAACTACTTGTGGTGCCAGACGACCTTTCTCTTTAGATAAGCTTGAAATGAGCCCTAGATGCAAAAGGAGAAGGAGGAAGGAGGAGATGGAGTTATCAATCACAGCCAGGGCGCCACAGGAGGGAGGTGACAGCCGGCCCATTGACAGGTTTGCCTTTGAAGAGCTCACACACACAAACATGCACATTACTGTGTGTGTGTGCATGCACATGTATTGTATTGTGTTTGTCTCAGGTGGCAGGGGGCCGACACAAAGACCAGGCCATTAAAAGATAAGGGGGGTTGAAATCTAACCCTGCCTCCGTCAATCACTCCCCCAACACATATGCACACTTTTCTTTACAATGGAAAACAACAAAAATGCAGCGTAACAAGGAAAGAGGAAGGAAAAATAGTGAGATGAGAAGAGTTTTACTGCAATTTAAGAACTCATCAATTTACAGTTTAGCTTTATTAGCCAACTTTATGCCACGGTTCGTACTTCAGTGATGCTGAAGTGGTAACTCACTATTAATGCCAGACATCTGCTTTCTCTCTGTTTAGCCTGTTTGCTGACCAGGCAACTCAGAGACAACCTGTTATGGCCACTGCCGTCCACTAGAGGGCTCAAAAACCTGTTCTCATCACAAAGGCTGAATAGGTATCCCTCAGTTTCTCTATTTATTTGGTTTGTTGGATTAGGGAGAAGGCACGGTGGAAGAGAGAGAGAGAGCGAGAGTGACAGACTGAATACAAAATTAAAGAAAGACAACAATCTTAATAGCCACTGGCAGGGAAAGCGCAAAGAGAAATGAAAAGGATGATGAACAGAAAAGAGACAATGAAGCCAAGAGGAAAAAAAAAAGAAAACACGAGTGGAGTGGATTTTGACTGCACGTGAGCCAGGGAGGGAGGGAGGGGGAGGAGATGGAGGTGGGTCTAGATGACATCATGTGTTGCTATAGCCCAGCTGAGACCTGGCAGGAAGTTTTTTTTTCTCTTTTTTTTAAACACACATGCAGGAGAGAAGAAAGAGGAGGTAAGGTGAATGTGAATGGGAGATGAACGTGAAGACTGGAAGAGATAGGCCAGCTTAGAAGATAGAAGAAGCTACTTTAACCCTTGCAGAACCCTGCTGAATGAATGTCAGCATCAGATCCTAAAACCAGACTCATGCTGGTCAAACACTACATGTTCCCTGGCATTGCATCGATACAAGAACTGATTCAATTTGATGCATTTGTGTTTCTAAATGTTTATGTGTTCAAACAAACCATTTCCTTACCAGTAATCACCTAAAGAGGATCCATATGCTTATAAACACAATGAAAGGTAACTGTAGCTGAGCCACAACAACCAGTTACAACCAAGTACCGCAACTTTTTTCCTTACATTAGATACTGCATACAGCAGTTGTGTTAAATCATGCATGAAAGCAGTGGATTACAAACACATTATTTACTCTTGAATGAGCCTTTTACTCCTATTGGCTACTTTAATTTTATTCCTATAGGAGCATAAGTGAGATTAACTGAAAACAAAGGAGGAAAAATAAAAATATAGTCATCTTCATGTGGTGCAAAATAGGCTAAATGGTTTGTCCCTGCAATGTCCCACCTGCCCTCCCTGATGTTTACAGCTGCTTTGCTGACATCCCTACTTTGGTTATTTAATTAAAATAGAAAAATGTCCTAAAAAGGTCTTTTCATGATGCATCTATTTAGTTGATACAAGCTTCTATAAAAATAAGGCAAAGCTGAACAGAAGTGAATTATGACCACACCTTTAGCTTCTGGCTTTTACACACAACCCTGAGATCATTACATGGATGAACATTTCACCTTTTATATGGCTGAGCCAGTCATTTTTCACAACTTGTGCATGTGCATATTTAACACACATGGTTAACACACATACTGTTCATGCTATTTGGAGGGAATGTAAAGGACATGGGGGTGGGGGGGCTGAACTGCGAAGGGTACGATTTATCTGATGGGAGCAGAAAGATAAGAGGGCAAAGTGTGAGAAAGAGACGAAGCCTGTTACGTACTCCGCAAGGCCGCTAGAACCAAACAACATGCTTTACTCCTGGATGTGATTAGGGACATCTTCCGGCTTGTTCTCGCCGCATCAACCTTGCAGAGCTTTCTTCTCGTGGGGCTCCGGGACGTACTATGCGATTGATCGGACATTTAATTTGGCCACGTTTAATGCAGAAAAGCATGAAGAGGAAAATGTCCCTTCTGCATTTTTGCAGATAGTTTTAATAAAACAGCTGACTGAGGCGGTGAGAAAGTACGATAAATGTACACAACATATTTAAAGACATCATGTGCACAACAACGCCCTGCTGCGGATGAAGTTTCTCTTTAAATATGAAATAACTGGGTCAATTGTTCATTGCACACAAACAAACAGACGCGGGGTGCTAACAGGAGCAGAGGAAGAGTACAACAAAGACTTGCTGGAAAGTGAGGGTGAAGTTTGTATTGGCAGGAAGTCACTCATTGAAATTCACTGTTACTTTTATTGGACCGTCAGATTCCCTTTAAAAACCTGGAGAAAAAGTCTCAGTCTGCATATACAGCTGCAGAATACATCACAGCCACCAGCACAGGGTAGAGTTTGGCATTTAACAAGCACAATTCCATAGGAGGAAAGATGACAATCTAATGTGGAGCTTCAACAGACAACAGCTTTTAATTAGTCAAAACGATAAAAAGATTGCCGGGTATTCGGATGAAAGCCATCTAGAGCCCTTCTACTCCTTTCACTTTGTGGGGTTCCTTGAAACCTGCTAAGTGCCATGGAGAGGGAGGCAGGATTTCACAGCCCCTTGCCAGCACTACTAAATATAGCTGCAGTCGCAGCAGGCCAAAACACAATCATTACTCTCCCAGACACAATGGATGGAGGAGAAGAGGAGGAGAAAAAGAGAAGAGGAAGTGGGAGATATAATAAGATAGGCGCAGCAAAAATGAGAGGGAGGTATCACAGAGTGCAGAGAACACAAGGCGACGGAGAAAAACAGCAATAAAGTACAAGATCGAGACGAGGAGAGCACAGGGGTAGTTAGGAAATATCAGACAGTGAGCTAAAAAGAGGGTGCAGCAGATGAGTGGATGAAAAGAAGCGTCGACAATTTATGGGTATAATAACTGAAAGCGTGTATGACAGCCTCTAATTTGTTCATACACAATATTTAATAGTGGTCCAGTTAACTCAAGCCATAGAAATGTCCAGGCCACTCTGGGGTAGGTGTAGAAATGTCTCCATCCTTTTCTATGTAATATACCACACAACTTGTATCGTACACAGCTAGGCACATTCAGCCGCACGATACCTGCTTCCGAAGCTCCTCAGCCGCTCTCCTAGGTGGCAACCCATTGGATGCTCCCCGACCACTGGCCAGGGCTTGCTGCTCCCTGACCTGCTCCCGTGCCTCTGCGCGCTCACTGCGTTCCCTCAGTAGGGGTGGAGGAGGAGGCGGAGGGGGTGGTAAAGGTGGGGCAGGTGCATCCCTGCTGTGAGTTCCTGCCTTGGGCCGTGGACTCTCCCTGGTTCCTGCTTTACTGTGGCCATGAAACACTAGAAAGAAATAAAGAAACAAACGGGAGGATCAGGTTTACGGTTTTTAAAATGGACAATTAGCAGAGGACTGTTTAAGCAAACTGGATTTAGCTTTTATTATATAAAAAATACTCAGTTTATACGTTTGAAAAGATGATAAGTGATGCAAAGGCAAAATGTTTTTAGTATTTAAACTCTTTATCAGTGCAAGATTGGGTATTTTCATTTAGTTTTATTTATCTAAATATAAGTGACATTAGCTCATCTAAGAACACATGAACACAATTCAGGTCTCATTTTGTATACAAGCCAATTCAATCAAAGCCAAAACAATTCATTTCAACCCAATTCAGTTCCCAGTTCATTTCTATCCACTGAATAATTCAATCTCAACGCAATACAATTCTTATCTAGTCCAATTCAAGTCAAGCTAATTCAGCTCCTTTCAATTAATTTTTAGTTCCAACAAATTCAAATTAATTTCAGTCCAATTCAGGTCAGCTGAGCCCAAGCAAAGCTAAATGAATCATAATTAAACAAATATAATTTAAGTTGTTTGTTTAAAGATGTTTGCTAAATAATACGTAAAAAAAACAGCAAACCAACTGATCGTATCGAAACTAAAATTCGATTCAATCCCCCATCCCAAATACGGCTGTGGCAGAAGGTAACCACGGAGAACAGAGACTCCCTTTTAACAGGAAGAAACCTCCAGCAGAACCAGGGAGGGCAGCCATCAGTCCTGACCGGTTGGGTGCGTGACGAGACAGGACACAGGACAATAACACAAAATTCTAGGCCAGCAATACCTGCTCAACAAAAGGGAGGAAGAAGAAAAAAAACAAAGTTAATGGTTGTAACAATCTCATTTACATACACAGTAAAGAGCAATGTTAGGTGTTCAGAGTATTATGGAACATCCCCCAGAAGCCTAGACTTATAAAAACAAAAGTAAAGGCATGGGTGAGGTTCACCTATGACTCTTCAATAAGTTTTGACAAGTGGAAAGTTTGAAGGCTAATTTTCAAAGGCAGAAAGGCAATAATGGCATATACAAAGATGGCAGACTGAGGAGAAATGCTCATCCATGAGCAGGCTAGGCTTCTAGATATCAGCTGTCCCCATTTTAAAGTGAGTTAATTGCCATCTCTTCTGATCAGACCAGGATTCCACTCATCCATGTAACCGATGTGATTTACTGCACACCACCTTGGCATCCAGCGGTCAAACAAAAATGTCACTGCCTTACTGGACACATTCAGCAGTCTGAAAATAAACACAGAGCGACTTTTCTAAATGCAAATCACACCCTGATGCAATGTTCATTTTATCGATAATGCTCTGGTTCCAAATCAGAGGTTTTGCTTCAAAAGATGACATCATCACTAACGGAAGTTAAGTCTCTCCAGTCGACTGAAAGTAGTAGATACAAAGAGAGAGACAAGCAGGGAGAGGAGCATGGAGCTGTGCTACGTTTATATGTACTGACAGTGCAGTGGTTTGTGCTAAATTATCTGAAGGTTTAAAGAAAATAGATGCCGGAGCAATGTGGAGCTGAGTTAAACAAATTATAAGAATATTTAATGGTTTTCAGTGAGGCGGGAGGTGCTAATAATACAGTATCCCTTACCAAGCACATGGAGACATCTTGGGCCTCATGATGAAGCAGTACTTTATCTGTTCTTAATCATTTTCTAATCTCTACAATCTGGCACAAATTAGCAACTTGAGAGTATACTAGGCCAAAAACAAATAAATAAAAACATTAGACTACCGTGGAACTGGTGAAAGTGTAAACATATAGGCCACATTGTGCTTTTCCAAGCTCCCACCTTCTCATGCCAGAAGCATGAGAAGGTGTTTATAGCCTGTACAAATATTGGAGTGACAACCTTTTGGCAAGTGCGTAGCACCTAATCAGTAAAATATGCATGTTTTAAGTTACGTGTGAAGACGTCTTTATACTACTTGTCAATGAACCTGTTCAAAACTGCATCGCCCCCTGGAGATGAAGCAAAGCTAGACAAACAGTATTGAGGCTATTAACATACACATTCAATAGCTCTCTTTTCAGCTTCAACGAGGCTCAATTTAAAGTTTCACCAGGTTTTAAAAGCACCGGCAGATAGAGCATTTATAGTACACGAGTAGAGCTCAATACATGTACAGAAACAGTGTGTGTGTGTGTGCTTGTGATACTGTACGTGCATGTATCCACTCATAACCACAAGTGAGCGTCTGTGGGTCTCTGGGGCTCCTGGCTCGATGAAAAATGAGAGAAATCCTGACATTTTGAGAAGTGAGCTAAGCTTGAAACTGAGACCAATAAAAGCTGTTTAATTTAGCCATGTCAACATGGCACACAGCCGAGAGAGAGAAATGGAGGTAGAGAGAGGGACTGCTGATGAATGGCCTACAATGTAAGGCCTTCCCTGTCTCTCCGTACCTCCCAGAATAAAATTAGTCCCTCCCTAATCCTTCAATAATTATATTTTGCTTGTTTTCACCTCTAAAAACCCAAAAGCTCATAGAGTTATGCTCCTTTTGGAAAGCGGCACAAGCTGCTTATTAAAGTGTCACATTTGACACCATTTTAATGCCACAAATGCACTAAGATGTGAGCATGCTTTTTCTCTGCGTGTTCCTGATATCCAACACAGCATAAATACTGTCAACGCTGGAGCAATGGCCTGCTGTCGACTGTCTGCGTGTGTACACAAATGTCTGTTTCTGTGTCCCACGTCCCCCTCATCTCTATTGTTCCTTACAAAGTATATCTGCCCGTTTCCCCCTTATCTATTTATTTAGCATATCACAGTGAAGGCGCCAAGCTGCTTTGCAAACAGTGTTTGTGTACGAGATAAGAAAGGAGAATAAGCTGTCCTCGTGCACAAAACAAGCCCGGATTTGTTCTCACAGGTTGCACCGTCCTACTATTAGTACTCCGGGTGCAGTTTTATGTTTCAAGCTGCAGCTACACGCGTTCTTGAAAGGATGAAGGCAGCGTACACATATTTATGGATGTGATGTGTCTAGGCATCACCAAGGGAAGAATACATCAACATCAATAAAGAATATAACCATTTTCAGATAGTTAAATGTGTAGGCAAATTCATAGACTCCTCCCTCTTCTCTTCATTTCTTAATCCCACTCGTCTCTCTGCTGTCTGCGTCCTCCTCCACATTCCACTTGAGAGGAAAATGGGGAGAAAAGGCTGAATACAGCATTAGCCTTTTAAACCATTCAGGTGGCATCTCTACAGAAATGAATTAGTGAGAGTCAGGGAGGGTTAAGGGGAGGAACTATGAGATCTAGTCTTTGTTTCATTCAAGGTGTCGGATAAATCTTTGAGGTCTGGCAGGAAAAAAAGAGCTTCCTGCTTACAACCATTTCACTAATGCCACATCTTTTATTGAACCCTTAAAATCCTTTAAGTAAAAAATGTCTGCATGCAGTCTTTAAATGTTATATGTATGCAACCGTGCATGTTCATCCAAATGTCTGTGTGTCCCGAGGGATGTACATATGCTCCGACTGTGTTGCATGCATGTGTCTACGGTCCAGGCCAGCTGTTGCAGAGTGTGCATAAACACCTTGTTAGGGCTTAGCAAGCTAAGTGTTAATTGGGGTAGAAAGAGTTGATGTACTGCTCTGCAATCCCATGTGACTAGCTCCTTCTCTGCAGTTAAAAGCAGGAGTGCAAACACAGGAAATTGCCAACATGCGGACACAGATGTAGACATGGACTTTAAATCTGGCCTTTGTCTCCATCTTTGATGGATTCTTTGCTTCTGAACTCCAAAGTCAATTCCAGGTGTTCTGGTGGCTCATCATTTTTTACTCATCTTTTTCTCCCTCATTTCCTTTGCTCATTTTTCTCCCCTCACACCATCACTTATTCCTGTCACTGGGATATTTGTAGTGCATTAGACAACCTGAAACCATCCAGCCCAGTGTGTGAACATTGTGGCATGCTTTGATCCGAGCTCTGGTTCCATCCTTACCGTGCCCGTTGAGTGGCTGCTTGGCAGGTAGCTTGCCCTTGCGGGGCGTCGAGTGGCAGGAGGAGGCAGCTGAAGTTTGGCTGCTGCTTCCCGCACCATGAGAGTGCACACTCCCTCCGTTCTGGACCTCGTCCTCCTCCTCTTCTTCCTCCTCTTCCAAGTCTTCCTCCTCCTGGGAGCTTCCAAAGTAGGCCATATTACTGGGCAAGGCAGATGAACCTAAACACAGAGAAGTGGAGGAGAATTGAATTTAGAGACAGAGAAAGATCAGATGAGAAAGAATAGAAGGGAAATTACAACAAAGGAGCCAAACGAAAACAAGAAAAGTGATTTACTGGCAGCTTACTTTATCCCTCAAACACAACAAAGATATTAATCTGTGAGAAAATGCAATCTTAAATTCTTATATATATAGATCAGAAGTTAGTATGCGTTAAAATAACTTCAAAATAAAAGATGCTTTTAGATTTGAATAAAGTGGCCTTTGTGTTATCAGTATTTATCCCAGCTGGTGGCCTACTGATGCGCTGCAAAGCAGAAGCCATCGTCATTCTCGGTTAAATGAACAGCCATAATCAAGAAACTTGACTTGTGTTTTCTTTGTGTCGATATCGGGCTACAAGTTTGTTGATCTTCTGTTGACAAGCTGCATTTGTGGAATTATAAATTATAAATGGACCTCGTCATTGTGCTCGTTTGTAGCTGTAATTGGTCATGGTCTCTTTTTCCTCATCTTGCCTTTGGCTAGCGCATTTTAAAATGCTACTGTTGGTAGTGGTAATATTCTTACAAAGAGGAAAAATAAAGCTAGAGCACTGAAAGTACATAACAAGCAGTCTTTTCCACAGAGGCTCTTGATGTTGACAGTTTTATTGAGACATATATTATGTAAATACTGAAATATCTAACTCAGTAAAGGAGTTACTTAAGAAACTGTCCTTGCTGAGCTGATCCCAAATCTGTGGCTTTCAGTCTTACAAACAGGATTACTGTCAATCTCTGCCTCTGCTGGAAAAGAAAACCCATGTTCTCCCGCTTTACTTTTTCTGCCATACTCAATCACTTTCATTGTCATCTCACAGAAATCTGGTCTAATATGAGCTGGAAAGAAGGCAAATGGTGTTTGGCAGCAGATAGCTTGTAACGTTAGCTCGCTTGGCTTAGTGTAGCCACGTTCTCAGCATCACAAAAGGTCAGAGAGCCCAAAGCTATGTTAATAAGTTTCACAATGTTCTACTCATAAATCAGTGTGCAAACAGCTGTTTCAGTGATACAGATGAAATATAAAAAGGGAAAAAAGAGCTAGGGCAGGCTTGTACAGTCCAACAGGAGTCACTTGTACCTCAATAAGGGCATATCTGCAGTTTTCTCCCATTTCACTGCATCAGAAACATTCCTTAAAAAGAAGCCATACAGTAAATGCAGCAAAGCAGATATACATTACTGAGAAAGATCTATAAACCATTAATGTCCCTTAATAAATATAAAAAAACATGCCACACAAACTGTTATTGTACCGTACTGCAGGCTTCCCGTGTCTATACAGCCTACACACATGATGCTGAATGGCCACATGCGTGAGCATTTCAACCTTATTGGCTTTTTGCAATTTTATTGCACACAATTATGCCGTTTAAGTTTAGGTTCTGTCTCATTGTTTTCCTCTAGTAAACAAGAGTGTGCAGTTATGCAACATGCTCACAGCTTTGATTAAACTAGCTGAGAACAGGAAACGTGGATTTTTATGAAGATGTGAGGCCTTTCTGAGTAAATCAATTGCATAGCATGACCAACTACTGAGGTTTTTATGACCCTTTTAGAGGTATCTGTGTTTATAGGGCATTAATGCAAAGTAATGTGTGATTATAAGCCAATTAAAATTAAAATAATGTTAAGTTTCTGACAAATAGGTTTAATTCAAATGGCCTGTTTTAAACTAAACAGAGTTCTTGAAATTACACTTCATAAATAAAAGCTTAGCCAACCCAACAAATTAATAAATACGTGTTTAAAAGGGTGCTAAATTCCTGTCTTAGATTTTCCACATTGAGTTTATATTCAGACCAATTATGAGACTATATTAAATGTGAAGACACCAAAATATTACAATTCGGAAAGGTTTGAAAGAAGGGACGTGTCTTTTGTTTAAATATTAAAGCCAGAAATGAGAAAATTAAAACAGGATTTTATTTGGTTTCTGCTTAGAGAAAGTGTGTTCAAGCAAAGACGCCATAGCTTTTGCTAACCAACAAACCACTTAGTAACCCAGCTAGTGAGATCAATATCTTCATATTGTGTAATACAAACATTACTACTATGCAACACTGCTTTGCTAAATTTAACATCAGTGTTGAAGGCTCTAATAATCACAGATAAACACACACACACACAAAAGGAGACAAGGCTCAAAATAAGTGCATCAAATAAAGAGCTGGAGAATACGGTAACTTCACTAAGATAGACATGGACTTAAAAACTTAAATAAAAACAGCCTGCAGATCCCTGCAGAGCTCTGCGCTGTCCCTGCGCTTCACCTCGGTATTTTCATTGAGACCTCGTGTTTTTAGATCCATCTCATTTCTTACCGTCAGTGTGTGCATGGGTCAACATGACTGAACTCATTTAAAAGGGAAGTTAATACCAAAGTGAAACTGTTTTCCAGTAATTAACCATAAAAGCTTGGGGTCTTTGTGAGGGTTTGGCTTAAAAACTACATGCACAAATTGAATTCCATATTTCTCTCTTTGATTATTAACTCTATATAAATTATCTTAGTATGGTATGCAGACTCTGCTAAAATCGTCTTTGTCACTTAAGCTTTTATTGTCCTAAATGTGTTCAGCTGTGATGGAAATGGTTTTCGTGAGTTTTTCATGATGATTTTAATTAAGATTCTTAACTTTTTATGGATATCACATGTATATATCCGTTTAATTTACACAAAGTTACACCCGTTTACCCGGATATTTAGTCCAGCAGCTCCCGGTACCTGGGACCTAGGAGTTGAAGAGGTTAAATTTGCCATATTGATTTGTGCCTGTACACAAAACTACAGTGTTTACATCCAGTGTCCTCTCATAAAATCCCATTTTTAGCTGCAGCTTTTAACTGATAAAGAGCTGTACGGTGAAAAACCCCTCAAACCTGTACTAACCCACATTTTTTTTCTTCAGCTGGGAATCGGCTCCCACGCATCTGGTTTTAGTAAAAAGCAATGACCGCACCAAGTCCAGAGTGTGTTTATAAACCAGTTTCCTTGACATTAGGCACAAAAGAGTAGGACATAAAAGTGATGATAACAATGAACTCTGTATGTAGTTGTGCATAATGGTAGTGACTGTGCTTTTACCCAACAAAGAAAGACACTGAGCACTGCAGCACATATAAACCAGCATATACAAAAAGCAGTGATTATGCCTTATGGCACACACATACACACTCACACAGCATACAGTTTGAAATAACTTTTCATTAGATAAATGGTTTTATTTTACTACCCTAAACCGAGGTCGATGCATCAAGCCACAAGGCTACTTGGGGAACTAGAAACTTTGAAGGCTGTAAGGGGGTGGGAAAACAATCTAATGACACCTTTACACTTTACCTTTAAATCACTGAAATAGAAGAGTTTACTGTAGAATACTTCAGTACAAGTTTCTCAATTGTAAAAAGGGGAAGACAAGAGTCAGACAGCAGACAGAAACAGATCGAGCAACAGTATAGGCGTATCCTGTAATACGTTAAACTAATTAAGCCTGTCTAAGACTTTGTTGGGACAGTAAACAGACTTAGCCTGCCAAACAGAGCTAGTGGCCCTTTACTAACCACTGGCATCCTAACTAAGGGAGAGGCAGCAACATTTTAAAAAGCCTCATCAGCGTAAATCCTCAGCAGTTACTTCATTAAGAAGTAAAGTGTACTTGTTGCATATTCAAGCACGGTTACCAGGAATTCACAATCCTCTTCGAAACACTAAAATCTATCCACCATTACCAAAATGAACAAATGCACATGTACAAGTTTGGGTGGAAATAAGAAAAAAAAACAGCTCATTCCTTCTTCAAGAGCTCAAGCAGGGCTTGAGTCCAATCCCCCAATTACACCGGCTTTTTATCCACTTCATTCTGGGCAGACAAATCATAATTAGGTCTGAAAGAGTCTATTAAGATTGTCATTTTTAACAGGGCTCTGGGGTGGGGGGGTGGGTTGGGGCATAATTATAAACCCTCCATTTTCTAGCTACTCTGCTTTTGTCCCGCTAACTGGAACTGAAACAATGAGGACAATTTAAATAGTAAATCAGGAGGGTTTAGATGCCATGGGCACATGTGGACATGATGACACACAAGTTAAGTGTTGCATGCATTAGCAGGAAGTACAAGCAGGATTTTCAGGAAGGACACAAAGATTTTCTGGTACAGAGAGGAAAATATATGACAGAGAACTGCCAAAACTGTCACTCCATGAGGATTACGTCACCAATAAGCATTCCTTAATGTCAGCAAAACCATTATCAAAACAAACTGTGGCTACACTTTTAGAGATAGCAGTATTAGTAATATAAAGTCTTATGTCACACTTGCATCACCCCCCACACACATATATACACAGCTAAGAGCACTCATACATTAGAAGGAGAGAGTAAAGCTTCTGATCCCTGAAGGAAATACAGTCTGCACAGCAGCGATGCACTTGAGAGACAATATGAATTACACTAATCCTGGAGGTTAAAATGCACTTCTGGTTACACAAGATTCTTCACTGAAAATGCATCTAAATAATATCTAATCAAACAATTAGGTAAAGTCTAAAAAATCAAATGCAAATGTGTCATATTTTACATTTACAATGTCCATATTTGTGTCACGCGTAATCATATCCTGGCAATCCGAGGTTTTTGGTTCACTGGGTCAGAGCTGGGGCGTTATGTAAGAAGAGCAGTAACCTGCTTTGCTGAACCCGAGAGGCTCTGCTGTGGGGTTGGCAGGCAGAGGAGAACGGCCAGAAGGCAAAGAGATAAACACGGCAGTGCTGCACATACAAGCGGGAAAACTAGCACCGAGTAAGTTCAAGCAGAACATGTGGAAGGCAGTGCTAACACTGATTTCCAGACTTCTTATTTACTATCCATGTCTTACCTCATCTTTGTAAATATGTTTTATTGTGATTGAGAAATCCTTTTCTTTATTGAACATCTACAAAACTATGAAAAGTAATAAAAAAAGTCTGAAAATTCCTGTTTAAATTGTGCCACTCAGTGCTGCCCCCACCTGGTGCCACACAGCACACACACTCTGTTTGACCGTGGTCAGAGGCAGACTGTCTGGCTACGACCCAAATGGCTTTCTCCATGGATATAAACAGCCCAACTACAGGCCTGGACCACACATAAACACCATCCTTAGAACATAAGCGAGAACTGAGTGCTCCAGCTAGTGTGCGAGGTCACGTGGTTTTACAAGAGAGAGGAATGAGCAGTGGGGTAAATACAAAAAAATAAACTCAAGAATAGGTGGTGTGCATGTATGATGTACATCCTTTCATAAACCAGTTATTTCTCTGTCCAGTTACTCCCACATTGCATCAAAATAATGAGGAACCCCTGCTTTCCTCTCCCAAGGAGGAGTGAAAATAACTTCTCTGATTTACAGCCACTTGATCTTTCTTCCGCAATAATGAATCTAGGGTTTGACATAATCAAGTTCAAGCTCAGACTAGACATAATGTTACACACACGCTATGCTGGAAGACCAGTTGCAGTAAGCAGAACTGCAGAAACATTCTGCTTTTAAACTATTTGGTTTTTTTTGTTTTGGGGGATTGGTATGGTCACTTCTATCACCTTCAATCCTGCATGTTTTACCTGCTTTTATGTAGCTGTCAGAATGAATGATGGAGAGAAGACTTTGGGCTGGATGTGTAATGTTTACCAGATAAGATAAGCAAACACTGCAGAGGATGGGTGGGGGAGCCAGATGAGTGTTTACACACTGAACATTTGACCTGAGACGAATCCCAGAAAAATCACCGTAGGACAGAGTTTTAGGGCAGAAATGTTAAAAATAATAATATCATTAAACGAGTGACACAAATATGAGAAGAATTAAAGCGATAATCTATCTAAGAGTTTTAGAAAGTGGCATGAGATCTGTCAGAGACATTTTGGCAGCAAACATGAAAGAGGCCTGTGTGCGGTGGTCAGATCACCAGAGAAAAGTATCAGAATCTTTGACGGGGGATTTGGTGGGTGTTCAAATCATATCCTAAGATGTGAGTGCCTTTGAAAAGATTAACCAGCCTAACACAGATGTCCTCAGATGCTGCACCTCCTCCTCTACCCTGGAAGTTGAGCGTAGACAGACCACAATCACAATGATGGGACGGCGCACAGAGACACACAAACAGCAGATAAGCAGGACAGATGACTTCAGCAGTTAACGCTACAACAGCCACACCTGAAAACACACACACACAGTTGCAGAATGAACCTCAAGGGTTCTGCTGACATTCTCCCATGCTCCCCCCCTCTCTTGGTAAGAGTCTGCATATGGGTCATATGAGAGGCCAAGGGGAAAACGGAGCAGAAGATGCCCTGTGAAGGAAAATGTCATCCTCACAGCATGAATGAAACACACTTAAACACACATTCACACAGACTTACAGGCAGCTAAAGAGGGTCTATAAATACAGTGAAAGGCAGGAAGCAGACAAGTGGTAAAAGCTAGCGGAAAACCATTCAATAATAAGCTTCACAGACTTGCACTAAAATTACCATTAGCAGAACGACAGCTTGCAAAACTTCTTACCTTCCAACAGAATAAACATGATGTCTGAATATGCAGCGCGATATGAGTATACGAAGACATATGCAGCACCCTGGCCTACATGGAAATCAGGGTCCTTCACACTGAAGGCTTCAGTCAGTTTTAGCAACCTCCAATTATGCAATCCTCAATGAGCCCCTTTGAGGTTAAAATGACTTTCTATAACGGGAGCCTTCTCCTATGAATAGCAATGTATAGCCATCGCATCCCAGCAGACAGAAATGTAAATGTTCTCCTCCTGAGTTTTGAGCCCGCTTTGTAGGTTGGACAAAGGTTAATAACATTAACAGTAAATTAATCTGCACAAAGGCATTTTGTCTTCCAAATGAATTAAACCTGGTTGTGAGGTAAAAGAAAGAGGTGGGTGGAATAGTTAACATACAATGGTTTCTGGAGGTAATGATCCTTCACGTCTTGTTATTCAGGCCTGAAATGTTTTACGATGTCTGCTCTTATGTCATGAAAAAGTCATGATATGAGGAAGACAGGTGTGATGCATCGTTTCATTACATCTGGCTTTGCCATCTGCAGTAGAAACCGAGTCCAGCAATTTTCTTATACAGGACTGTCTCAGAAAATTAGAATATTGTGAAAAAGTTCTTTATTTCCTGTAATGCAATTAAAAAACATGAA
>JBAMHV010000018.1:13122077-13151761 GCA_037177535.1 Pseudomugil gertrudae
TCATGTTTTTTTAATTGCATTACAGGAAATAAAGAACTTTTTCACAATATTCTAATTTTCTGAGACAGTCCTGTATATTCAGCTCTAGCGGTGTAGAATATAAGTTACCAATTAGTTCAACTCGTTTGGAGGGAATAAACTAGGCTGCATATGACTGCCAGAGGCTGCTGGTATCAGCTGTACAAGAAATACTTTGATTAGACAAACTAACCAACTGAAACCAACATATTGAGAAAGAAATCTGTCCTCACTATCCACAAAGGTAAAATGACACATCCTTGTTTGTATTTACTATAAATATTTAACACTATGACTATGGCGTTACATCTCTGCCATTACAGATGAGAGCGTATTTTGTCGTAATCCAGTCATTTTCAAAAGCCTCTGGACTTCCTTTTAACCTCAATAAATGTGAGTTTCTGCCCGTTAAAGAGAGTTTGGTCACCTCAGTTCATGGAATAGCAGTGAGGAGCTCAGTGACATGACTGGATGCTGTTGATAGCCACGGATACTTGTGAAGCATCTCTGAGAAAAAGGTCGTAAGAACATAAACAGAAAAACCAGGAAGCCCCGCGCTGTTGTCTGAATGGTGCTGAAAATCCAGCCAATCAAATCAATCAGAAGAGTTACAGCCCACCAGCCGACAAACACGCCCACTAAACAGAACGAGCGAGCAGAATATTTCAGCGCGAGCGTAGAGCGTAGAGCGTAGAGCGTAGAGCGTAGGGGGGTTTTATGTGCTCATGGAGCCGACTTCAGGTGCTCGCAAGAAATTGAAACTCCTGCGATCAGAGCTATATGCGCTCTCCATTTCTAAATACGCCCGCGATCAGATCAGTGCACGCTCTTGATTACTAAACACGCTCTCGTCTGTAATGGCAGAGATGTAACGCCATATATGACTAGCAGTTTAACATCTAATATGACTGAGTGCTGCATGACAGTGTTTCTACCTCATAACAGATTCACCTTAGTTGTCTGCAGTTGTTTTAGGGTAATATACTGAACAACCAAGTGCACATCTGATGTATATCACTCCCAACAAGTTATGTTGTCTCCATAGCAACTCCCACACTCCCAAAAGATCAGATTTGCATGAATTATGTCCAGCTTGAACATTATAATCCACTTTGTTGTAACAGAGATTCAGCAAATTTTAAATGATAATTCATAGATCATTACAAACAAAAGAAAGACACTGGGAGAGCCTTATAAGCAACAAAGTTCAGCATTCCCTCTGCAGGAAATACCTGGACTTGTTTAGATACCCAGATTGTTCCAAAGGGTCTGAACTTTAGCAGTTTGACATGGCCGTGGGACAGCATCAGTCAAAAAGGTGCCCCGTTTAAAACAATCTAATTAATAAGAAATAGCAACTAATTCAGTTGTTAATTGCTCTGCCATGATTTTTACAGTTGATTTGACATTGAATGTGCTACATAGCGTCAATGAACTAGTGTAATGTTTGTGGGACTGTGCGAGGACTCTGTGTACCAACAGCTGCTGCAGTGAAGGGTGATAGGCAGAGTGTTAAAGAGACAGACAGCTGAAAGGTAGAAGGAGGAGATGTGTAAACTGATGAAATGCAAGGTAATCTTACCCTTGGGCAAGTGTGCAGTTTGTTGCAGTATGTGCATGTGTGTGGAGGGGTATCAAAACCTGACTTTAAAAAACTTGTAGCAGCGTTTGATTAGTCCTAGTTGTCCATCTCCATATGCAAAGAGTCAGCAAAATGTTTTGCAACCTTAGACATATTTACCAAAGAAATATTCCTTCTGTGTTGCTGCTTGTTGCAGAGGTGGATGCAACCGTGCTCCATTCTGCTGTCTTACCTCTGAGGCAGAGGAAGGTGAGGAAGTCCTCCGTCTTGGGCTTGCGTCTGGACAGGTCCTGAATGGAGGAGGATAGGGATGATGAGGAGAGCGATGAGAGCGATGTAGATGGCACAGTGGCCAGGCTGGTGTTCAGGCTGCCTGGGTCGGCCACTTTGACAGGCGTAGTGCTAGGCGAGTTGGGCTGCGACTGCGCAAATTTCCTCTGAGCCTGGAGTCGAGGCCTGAGGAGGAGAAAAAAAACAAGTTGAATTTTCTGTGTGCACGGAAAAGATTGCAAGAAGCTGTGTACAACCACTCCCTGATCAGTTTAGTTGTTTTTACAGATTCCCTAAAGCTATTGTTTCACTGTAGAGTAGCTTCCTGACACAATTACCCCATGGAGAATTGATTATATACACACATGCTGTTCATCAAATGGGTGCAAGTCCATCCCATGTACACAGTCCAGCTGACATTCACTTTCTGTGTAAGTGTGTTTACACTACATTTATAAAGAGTGTTTTTACATGATACGGAAAACTGCATAATCAGGGACACACATTTATGGTTTATTGCCATGCCATCAGTGACCAGTGATTCAAACCAAACACAACAGCAAACATACAAAAACTTTGATTTATCTCATAAGTATCAGATTATTGTCCATCTGAATTTTCTTCTCATTTTTCCAGATTTTATTCTCCCCTTTCTTCTTACACAGTGTACCTGCTCTCCTCTGTGGTGCTCAAAGCCTCAAAGAGGTCTCTCTGCTCGTCTCTTTTATTTCCATATTTCACAGCGTGTGTCCATGGAGGCGAGGGTAAGAGTGAAATATTAAAGAAGCGCATTTCTAAGAGGAAGCAATGACTTCTTCAGACACAACAACACATCTGACCACTGCACACCCTTTTCACACAAACGTAACATGCGAGCACGTGCACATGCAAACAACAAAAGACCTAAACCATCAGGGGCCTACGTGAGCCAGCGAGCAGGATCAATCGATTTGTGCTGCAGTGTGTGTTTGTGTGTGTGTGTGTGTGAGAAAGAGAGAGAGAGCGCACAAGCTACTCTTCAAATGTTGAGAAGTAGCGATAGAAGAAATGCGATATCCTGGTGTTATTTGTCAATTTGCTGCGGACCGGACTGAGGTAAGAGGAGATATGATCATGTCTGGAGAACACCCACAATGCATTTGGTTCAGCCACTGAGAGGCGCACGGCTCCGATTACACTCCAATCAGAGAGCAGTGCACAGTTAAAACGTGTCAATTTCCTGCCTCGACATGGACTCGATATGGGAAGAATTGAGAAATGATTGTTCAAACATTGCCAAAGTATTAAATTTATAAACAATGTGTGAGCAATGATTTGTAGTTTCCCTACAATGAACACAATGATATAGAAAGAGAATCTATACACAACTATAGACTTTTTATGTCTTACAAACATTGCATCATGGTATTGATTGATAAGATGGGATAGGTGCCCAGGAGTTACTGCCATCCCTCGATATTACAAAAACAACGCGGCTTTTCCATAAATACAACAGCACAATGGGGACAGATGTCACTTCACACAAAACTTTGATCAAGCGCAACCAAAAGAGACTATAACCAGAAAGGCGACTTTTCTGGTTGACAAACAGCATGGGAGGAAAGAGTGTCAAATTAAAGCGATAAGAAGCAGAATGATTGCCAGGATGGAGAGGGAAAAGGCATTTAATGAAAATGAAAACTTAAAACCACAATAAGTGTTTATTGAAGGTGTGTGCTGTAAAAATGACAGCAAAAATTGCTGGGAGGGGGAGACTTTATGTGACTTTAAAACAGGAACTCTGTGGAGTATTTCAGAGGAAGATAAGTAAGGAGGAAGAGGAGGGACTAGACAGAGAATTACACACAAGCAATAATGTGATCAAACAACAATTTACAAACTTCAACCAACAGACACGCCTGAACAGCAGCCTCAGCATTTTAATAAAATGAACCCAAAGTGAAGTGTTTGTAACCACTTCTGTTTTTCACACGAGACATGTAATCATAGTCTGTGACAGAATATATCAGTTATAAAAATACAGAATATTTGCAGAAGAATTTCTTCACTGTAGTAGCTAGCGTGGTCTTTACTACATTTCCAACTATTTAACTGAATACATTAACAGAGAGACTGTGAAGCACTTTCCTCTTTTTCACAGTCAGACTAATTTATCTCTAATATTTAAATGCATCCTTTTATGTTCATTATTTTCCTTGTACACTTTTTTCCCTTCTCTTCAAAACTCAAAATTACACTGAACACCAAATGGAAGAGGTTTCAATAAGAGTGAATGCATGCAGACTTTGTTGGACCTTGAAGAGAAGTCTTTGTTATAAATTGAGAAATTGTAAATTAAATCAAATGACTGAATTCACTGCAGAGCTTTTACCAGTCCTGTTTAAATGCACGTCTCGATTTTCATTTAAAAATGTAGAGGCCACAACTTCAGCGGCCCCAGCATCACTATATATTTTGGGTTGTATGTAACAGAGGGACAGACTTGGTTGAGCATCTTATTAAAAGGCTCATCAGTAAGCTGGTATGGTTATTGTTTCAACCCTAGATAATCAGGATTTACCAGAGTAAAGAAGAGTGAAGATGGAAAAGATGTGCAGGGAACATGACAAACAAAAAACACAGTCTGACAGAACATAATCAGCTTTGCTTGTTTAGACGAGGCTCATGCTTTCCTTCACTGACCTACCTCTATATTTTTCACTTAAGGCGTTTTTCCATTAGTACCTACGCGACACTACTCTACCGGCCTGGGCAGTACTATATTGTACTCCACTGCTTTTCCATTACAAGTCGCGATACTCTAATGTGAGTATGCGAGTTTCCAGATGCTTTGCGCGGAGTCTACAGAACACCACAGAAGGAGATGAATACCACAGAAGAAGACCGACACCGCACTACCCGCACGGCCTGACACGCTTTGAACCACAACGAACTATCTACGGACACTGTAACCGCACGGCACAACAAATCCTAATGGAAACGCTCCGTTTCTGGGTATAGTCGTGTAAAGCTGGGTAAAATAGGTACTAGTGGAAAAGTGCTTTATTAACCAACATCGGAGACATACTTTTGGCCATTTTGGAGACTCTTACCAAAAAGTCAGGTGAGTTTGAGAAATTAAGATTAATGTTCCAAATTCCATTAATGTATGTTTTTATATGCAGTCTTTTCTCTTTCAATTGAGGGTTTAACAAGGCAACTAGATAATAAAAATGGTCCCGCTGCCCAGATGATGTGCTAATATAAATGTTTGCAGATAATAAAACCACATCACTGCATATTACACACACAGCAGCTCTGATATAAATAAATATTCTGAAGGCGAGTGTTATTCTATTAAAACTACTTGTGGCAAAGCGGGATCACTGTTATCAGTAATATTGATGTGCCAGGAAATAGAAATATGCATCATGAGAACACTTACAAACTATCTTTAACCTGCAGAAGGTTTTACCAATGCATCTAACCTGAATGACATCTAATTTGCTGAGGACACAAGAGCATGCACAAGCAGACAAAGACTCCAAAAGTCCTGAAGAATATGGAGAAATCAGCACAGGAACAATTTGTAATGACATGGCTGTTTTGTCAGGACTGCCACTGTGCTCAGGGCTGAGCAGTAACCTGAGCCTCTGGATTTAGCCCTCTGTGTGCCCACAGGAGCGTCTGAGCATGTAGAAGTCTGGGTACAACATGTTCCCATGCATGTTGAACGATAGAATACTCACTGGATTGATACCTCGGTAGGAAAGTGAAGCTTATGCAAGATTGCCCTGATTGAATGAGATGAGGGAAGGAGCGATTCAAGGAGGGGAAAGCAGAGATCCAATAGCAGAAGGAAAAGCAGAAAGATTACAGCAGGATGTCCCCATTCATCCCTTTCTAATCCACCTCTCATCCATTCCTTCCTTTCTTCACCCCCCACCCCCCAACCCCACCCATCTAGCTATCAAACGACTCCTCTAATATCTAATATTACACATGCCACCATCAGCGCGAGGGCATTGATTATCTGGGAAAGATGCAGAGTGAGTAAATCTGACAACCTTAGGAGAGAGGGCTGTAAAAGGAAAATGTAAACCATGAAATAAAGTTAGATAAAATAAAGAAGGGGGTAAAGTGTGTTCACGCAGCACAGCTGTGGACAGCTGAGCCTGTCAATCAAAGACAGGCTTTTAGCTCGTATCTTTAGCCTCTATCTTCTCATTATCCTTAGCGGCAATCATTTTCATGGGAACTGCTAAAATGGCAGGGCTTCTCCATGTTGCCATACAGCAAGCAGAAGTGCTGCCAAGCATCCACCGCCTTCAATGGGTGCTGATCAGTAACTGAGGCACATTAAAACCAAAACCAAAGATCACAGGCGTATCAACCCAAATCGCATCAACCCAGACCACTAGGAGCTAATGCAGCTCAATATTTTCTTTCCTGGCTGGACAGGGGAAACTTGTTTTTTAAAAGTTCTGATTCACAGAAGTGCAGCGTGATGCAATCTCGGTCCGGAATAATGTTCTTAACTGGACCAGGTCTAGCAGAATATCCTCGAGTAAATGCACTTTAAGTGTCATCTTAGATCCTGGCATAAAGCCTTCCCTAATTGGAGGATCGCACCTTGTAATAGAAAAGCAGTCGAGTACTGCCGGGCCAGTAGAGTAGTGTCGCGTAGGTAGGTATTAATGGAAAGGCGCCTAAACAGAAAGCCAAAATCTAAGAACCAGTTTTCTACCAGCCAAAGCACATCATCAGTGCAGGAAACCAGATGACATGCACATAGTGGCTTTCTTACAGTTAGTTGACACCAACTGATTTATTACACTGTATATCAAATTATCTTTTTTACAAAAGACACGACAGTCTTAAAGTTATGCTAAAAGAAACCTTACTAAACCTAAATTGTTGAAAGTGTTTATATGAACATTTAGGTTCAGCACATCAGCATCAAGATATTGTTTATGTGATTGTAGAGACGTAAAACTAAAAAGGATAAAACCTTAACTACTTTTTACTGATCAAATTTGAGAAAACATCTGAATTTGATGTTTGTCTTAAGTGAAATCTTGCTTAAAATACACAACTAGCTGTAGATATACAGTATAATGCGCCTAGGGACAGTAGGTCACTGAACAAGCTCAGCAATCCACTGCAGGTAGATGTGGGCAGTGTTTCACATAGAGGGGTGCATCACCTCTATATCCTGATAGGAAACTTTTAATCCCTTAAATTAGTCTACAAAACTAAAACTAACACCCGAGCAGCTTAACAAGAGAAAACCGTGCATGTAAGGTCACATAGTGTAACAGTGTGCCCAGCAGACACAGCGTGGGTCCCCTCCAGTAGAAGGTTGGCTGTTGTGTGGTTTGGTTTTAGACCTTTGCTGTAACACTGTAACCAGATATTTGGATAAGAGTGCCAATGAGAACATGAGCTACTAGTTCCTGTATTGAGTTGTGCACTTTTAAAGCCCTCTCAATTCTGCAAAGCTCCTTACATGCAAGCAGAGTGGTGCAGACAGAAAATGAGACAAGGAAGAAAGAGTAATGAATTCTTAGAAATATCATGATGCTGTCTTTTTTTTTTTTTGTTTTGTTTTGTTTTTTATTTACAGAATTGTAGCACGTGAGTAATGGTCAGAGTCCCCGATGTCAGATAAATATTGGCACGAGGCTGGGCTACAATCAGACTTTGTACTCTCTCCAACGGTAAAGGTTATAGCTTGAAGAGAGAAGCAATGATCCAGAGTCTGTACCTCGGGGGCTGCATTAATTGGATCCAGATGGGCCACATGGTCCTGATAAAAATGCTACCTCACTGCAGCTGGCTTTGTGTGAGCATGTGTGTGAGTGTGTGCCTGGGTATGTTTCTTTCTCACAGGAGCATCACAAACATGCATGTTTATGTACTTAAGAGTGAAAAACGTGCGATTGTTTAAATTCAACAATTAATCCTGACAGTGTACGGGTTTAACTGAAGCTTCTGTCGACTCTGGCTTAGTGTAAATTTATTTGCATGTCTGTTCCAATCAAATCCAACAGCTAATCAGCAAATAAATGTTTTTTTATAAACATTACAGCATTTTAGTCATCAAAACGTAATCCTGACATGACTTCATTTGCACATGTGCATGCACTAAAGCACTAAAAGCAACTTTATTAAAAAAAACTAATCTTTAAATGTAAAAGTCTTATTATTTAAACTATTTTGAAGTGCATATGACAAATTAACTCTGAGCTTAACACAAGAACTACCTGCATGTGTGCATCAGCTAACCTCTCTGCAGGCGTCACCATTTGGCCTGTGTGGAGCACATGTTGGGACTAAAAGTGCACAATGGCATCAAAGCTCGCAAAATCTTTTGTGCACGAGCCAAACTCACTAAACTCTGAAATGAATGATGGGTGCTCTGTGTAAACACTCGTAACAGAGTGCCCCTTTCACTCAATGCGTTTATTGTTTTTCTGTCTCTGTGCATTTAGAAAAGGGATGGTACTGCAGTGAACCGACCCATCAACCCCGTGACTGTCACATATGCAAACAACATAGACTCGGGTCACGTATACACAGAGCTTGTGCACACCAAGCACAAATAAACAATCATTAATCAGCAACTCAAGGCTACCAGGAGGACAAATACTTCAGTAACCATTCACTATATAGGACTACAAAAAAATTCAACAGCAGTTTAGAGGGACAGGCTGGCATAACAATGATAGTGATACATATAACAGCACATGGTCTTATGTTAAACGGCTTTAAACAGACAGCAAGATAAATGCCTACTACTGACAGAGTGAGTTTGGATGTGTGGTGTGAAACCCATATACCTTAAACAATCCCACTGCAGCCAACATTCAGGTTAAAAGATTGCTGGATCTGTATCTATTACCATATATAATGTCAACCCCTTCCCACCCGTCCATTTTTGAGGGTGCTGCAACCATGAGAAGGGAGATGACGTGATATGCAGATGCAGAGAGAAAAGACGCCTCAACAATAGAAGAAGCAAAGCCGGTCTTTGTGAATACATAAATGCTGTATTAGGTCACATGGAAGTCACCCATTGCCCCCACTTTCATTTTTAAAATAATAATGCGGAATTGGTGTTGCACATGTGATAAATGTGACCAAAACAACTGTCTTTAACAGCTTTGATTGGTTTGCAAGATTACAAAGCATAAAAAAGAAATTTTTCTTGCTGTGTTTTTTCTCTCCTCCTGGTCAATAGGATAAAACGTCTAAATGTAACATCTCTTAGCAGTCAAGGTCCACTGCACAAGGCTATTTACCAGTTTCCACCCCCAACCCCTCAACACACATGCTGAAACCGAACCTTTCGACCTCTGGCCCTGCAGACCACCTTAAATCACCCTCAGGAGGGGCTAACCACTGCTGGGTTGCCAGGTCAATAAATATCAGAGATGCTCTTGTTTGTGTTCAGTAATTACGCCAGAGTCCCGCATGTAGAGACCTTCAGAGAGCCCTCAGAAGATTCGTGGAAGGTTTTGGGGGTAGTGAGGCAGAATAAAAGACAAACAATGCAGTTCAAAAGACATACTGAGGCCGTTTTTCACATATAAACACCAGGAAGAGCAGACAGTTTGGTCTGGACTTTTCTGGAGTTGCTCTTCAAACAAGCACCTCCGCAGCAGGCAGCTTTCTACGGAAGAATAGCTTTCCTAGCTGGAAATTTGAGGAAGAAATAAAAAAACAGCTTTCCAGAGTGTAGAGGAGGCAGCATGCTCTGGTGAAATGATGATGTGAAAAGCAACATTTCTTCCTATAGCACAATGAGAACAACATACCATACAAGTCAGGATGGAGGACTTGGGTGGGAAGAAAGTTCAAAACACATGCCACTGACATTTTATTCTCAGAGGCTAGCATTTTCTAACATCTCTAGAATATTAGAAAATTCAACATGTCAAATTGCAGAAATTTACCTGCTGATAAAAGCAGCAGCTCATATTTACAATAGTCTATTGAGTCAGCATTTAATTTTACATCTCAAATGATCATTTTATGATATCAGTATCATGGCAAATCCCATAAAACACTTTTAGTTGCTCTCTGCAATAAGGAACAGCATGCAAACCCGGATTAATCGGCTTCAACCATGTCATAATAGTCTATCTGTATTCCACAGTGATTGTGGAAGTGAGTTTATGTGCTGTGTGACAACGCGCACAGCGGTGAATGCTTAACACTCCTTTATCCTGCCGTTTTAGTGACGAGAATACATGGTGCAGACATAGTTGGAGAATTTTGGGGAAGATTTTTGAGACCAACGCTCACACACGGGGTGAATCACAACAAACATGTTATAGTCTGAAACATGTAGAGTTGTTTTTCAAACTGCACTACAATAAGCACTGGTAATCCAGCACTGGTAAGTAAAAATAATCCAAGCATGCCATCCTGACTGCCTAGGAGCAGAGCTCACACTAGTTTTGCCTCATACATGTAACCCTGGGTGTGTGGGGTTTGTATAACAGGCCCTCTTACCACTTATAAGTGCAATCAGTGGAGTAAATGAAAGTATTTGGGTTTCTTTAGATCAACTGTACACTTTACATTTATTTATTCATTAGAAGTTGGTATTGGTATTGTGCTGCCTATATACTTTGCTCACAACACCATCTAAAATAAATCAATGGACACATTACGGTCCTTAGTGGCACTAAAATACACTCAGTATGTATGAAAGCACTGCTGCACGCACATCCACATAATCCTTCATAGATGGAAACGGTGATTATGCATTACTGACAAGAGTCATTGGTTATGCTAGACAAGTGTGTGTGTGTGTGTGCGTTTGTGTGTGTGTGTACATTTGGCATTCATTAAGTTGAAACAAAACAAGCGGCGGCAGCTGAGTGTGTGTCTTGGCTCAGTAAACAGAGACAAAATTCAAAGAGAGCCAAAAGTGGGACTCAGTAAAGAGAGTGGGGAGAAAGAAAGAGGAACATAAAAAGGACCAGGGGGGAAAAAGAGGGGAGAATTAAAAAAAAGTCAGAAGAAGAAGACTGAGAGGGGCACTCAACTTGTGATTCACACGAGTACACTCTACCCACACTTTTGCAGCACCTCAAAAGTTTCACGTAGACCCGAACAACGAGCAAAGCTGGCGGGATGCTGAGAGCTAGATGACGAAAAGCTCAAACATTCATCAGTCGAGCTCAACTTAGACCAACATTTTGTGTTTCAGGTTTTATCCAGGATAAAAATGAAAAATAACAGTGTCAAACAAAGCTACGTTTTTCTCCTTTTACTCTAGAAATGTGCAAGCTTCTTCTAAAGCTTGTATTTTTACAAGCAAAGTTTGGTCGGATCAATGAATTCTTACTAGCCAAGATAAACAATGTTGGCGCCACTTTTATTGTTTGTTTACGCAGCTAAAGCCTGCCTGGCAAGATGGAGGCCCTCCTGCATCCTGACAGAAAGCTTAAAGGACACACTACAACCTGGCATCGTACACAGAAATCCAATCACAAAAATGTTTGCATCATTTAATTAAAAAAAACACATTACTAGAATCCTGTTTATATTGCATCATTAAGTGCAAATATCAGCTCATGATTGCTGCATTTTATTCACAAGACACTGACAACCCGTGACTGTCTTTTTAAAAGGTAAATCTTTCCCAGCAGTGTGTTTTAAGGCTGGACTCATCAAGTGCAACGGTTCGAATTAAAGCAGGAGCTTGTTATGGGAATGGTTATGGTTAGTGACCGGTAAATAAACAGAAGGCCGTTTCTAATTCAAGTATGGGCAAGGAAAAGAAGTGCTTGGCTGTAACTGGGTCAGCAAACCATAGCGATGAAGAAACTGTGTTAGCTTGTGGATGGAAATCTGGGTGTGCAGGGCCAAAGCTTGGCAGGGGGAGGCCTATTTGGAGAATATGGTCATGCTGGTAAGAGCGAGCTACAATGAGCTGGCATGTTTAAGAGGATGTGCTGCCAGTCTTTCTACCAATCTCAGGAGCATGGGAAGGCAAACACAGAGTTGATCTCAAAGACTTCTAAAGCAGGCCACTTCCTGCCAAAAATCGCTCGCACCTGTCCTTCTGTCTCTCCGCCTCTCCTGCTTGTGCTCTCCTCTGCCCCACCCAGTATTTTTCTCTCACTGGGTACTCAACCCTTTTCCTTCATCCTTGCGAACTTTTCTCTTTTCCCTCGGAGCTGGAAGCAGCCACAGCACTGCTCACCTCCCCTTCTGTTTTGGTCGGTGCCAGGTGAAACAGTTCCTGGCACAATCACAATCAGTCCTGTTTTATGAACAGAGGAGCCCATCCATGCCAGAGAACTGGAGTCATCCTCCACACTTCATTTAAAAAAATGTAAAAAGCACACATACATACGCAGAATAAGCGTTTTGAGAGGGCATTAGGCATTGCCAATCACTGGCTGGGCTTGAGTTTGATTAAAGTCAGATTGAAAGCCTTTCTTCTTTCAGACTGGCTGTTTGTGTGTGGCTGTGTGTAGTGAAGTAATAAAATCCTCCATGCAGCTTGGCCTGTGGCTGAACTCCACTGAAACACAGCATTACAGGCCATCCGAGCAAGGGGAAATAATATGAACATGTCTTTGTTTCATTTTATTCCTTCAGAGCTTTTTTTCCTTCAGCTGGTGAAGTTGTACCATCACTTCAGCACAAGCTTTTCTGTTGTTTTTAGACTCCACAATATAATTCTCTTATTGTACGAGTCAGCCTCACAGCACATTTCTCTCTGCTGCTTAAGGAAATAACACATTTTCTCCTTTGTACTAGTACTGAACAGTCAAGGCTGAATAAGTTTTAGATGTCCATTTCTTTCACATATATAATTGGAGTTTTTTGCCTCCTGGTTGGGTTAGTACCTGTTTCAAAGCCAGGTAGAGCAAAGCCTGTAATGACCATGCTGAGATTGTGAGACCACAGTATCAAATGACAGCTAGTAGGACTCGGGCAGGTGCTTGACGGGCGGTGAATGGAGCCTGTATGGGCAGCTCATTACAGAAGGACATCTGCTGCAGTGCAGACCCCCACCCCTCCTTCCAGGACTCCGCCTCTGGCTCTACACTGATGTTTGGATGCCCTGTCAACGTGTGTGAGGCACCGGCGGCGGAACAAAAACCCTCACACTCAACCAAGCTGGCGTGTGTCAACACTCACACACACCTGCTACCAAGAGTGAAACATTAAAAAAAAAACATATGATTGCTGGTTTTCACACAAATATAAGAGGGAAATGATTTAATGTGTCAACGTGATGCAGAGAGAAAATATGAGCCTAAAGACCCAGGACTTCTTTAAATCTGCTTTTCACTCTATTAGACTTTATATTATTGGTTTAAAAATTCATAATTGTTGTTATTTACACCTTATTAGAATACTATAATGACAGAAAAATATAAAAGCTGTAAATTATTCACTAAAACTGCCAGAGTGTCTCATTATAAATGACTATATACATTTGCTTCAAAAACGTCTGTTACACTCATCTTTCTGTTTGGAGTTGCATGTTATATCACAAGACTTAAATAAACAACCCGTTCTTTAAACTGTTTTACACTAAAGTACTGTTGGAGAAAGGGGAAGAGGCAGGTCTCAGGAGAACAAAAAATAGAGGGAAATATGACAAAGAGAGTGCACATGGTCTCTTTATAAATCAGTGCCATAAACGTTGTTCCGCTGAAAGACTCCGAATTGATTTTGCTGGGGATGTTGTAACAGAGGATATACGGGAGTTATGGCAAGACGGGTCAAATAAATTAGAAAGAGAGTTAAGAAAAGGAGGATAAACCCTGTGTGCGTGTGTGTTTGAAACAATAAGAAGAACCTGAAAGTGGCTGATGTCATGTGGCAACTTGCAAAACCTCAGCGTTTAGGAAAGTCATCATTACTCAGCCGCACTTATAATTTACATCTCGTGTGCGAGTTTCTCATCACAGTTGCGGTATCAGTAGCAGCAATGTTTTCCACAGATTCATATTTACAGACACGACGGGGCAAACGTTGTGCACTAAAACAGGATGCGAGGGCTCTATAAAGCTTTTCAGGACCCAGTGAGGCAGAAACTGGGATCTGCGCACATAAACACACCTCTTTTTTGCTGGGGTGTCCTCGCCATACTCATTGCTCCCACGAAGACCCTGAGAGCGCAATGACCCATCTTCTTTGTGGCTGCCCTTTGACCCCGAGCCGTTTAGCTGCCCATTGGCTAGGGAACCTGAAAACAAACAAACAAAAAGGTTACAGTATGGATGCAAAAAAGTATGTTTGACTATATAACCGATTCCTTCTACCTCCAAGAACCCAACAGCATCTTTGCAAATCAACCTTTTGTAGAGATTAATGATGAGTACTATACATCGTGGTCCTGGTGTGATAAACACTTCGTTCATCTCACAGTAGTAGAAAAGCTCCTTTTAGTCACTGATTTAATGCAATGAAGGAAGACAGTAAATGTCTCTTGATAAGATTATGGTGGATCTGCTTTAGCCGACAGTGCAGCGTAGAGATTAGGAAAAAGTAGAGAAACACAGGAAGAACATATATTGCAACATTTCACAACATAAAGCTTCTTAGTCGAACAAATCTGATGCCAAAACTGAGCTTCCAGGGATTTCTGAAATTACAAACACACATCCAGTTCTTGTTTTTCCTCACATCTCTTTCAGCATCACGGGGCCACTTTATAAGAAGGAAAAGCTACTCAGTCATTTCCTATCCACATTCTCCCTCGTGCCCTCCGACAGATTTTAGAGAAAGAAAACACAAGCCAGGGGCAGCATGAGAAATGGACAGCCATCGCTGGACCCGACATTCGCTGCACGCCCAATTGACAGAGCTCTGATTAAATACTTAATACAAACAAAACAAGACCCCAGACAGATTTGCAAATCAAAAGTAACAACAGACACAGACAATTCAAATTAGGTCAAAAAGCAGAGTGAAAGTGGATGGTAATTCATTGAGACAACTGAATTAATCATATCACATGGCTAGATTTCCTTACTGACTTGCAATCCTGGAAAGGCCTCAATCACAGAAGTCTGACTCAACAATACTGCGAGAACGTGTCAGCAGCAGGAAGAAGATAGCCCGGGATATTTAAAAGAAAGCTCGCTTTAAACCACATTTAACTTAGCAGAGCAGACAACTGAAGATTTAGAAGAGTGAGGAAGAAATGCAGAAATTAAACGTAGGATACCAACATCAGCTTCCAACCATTATGGCAAGTCTTTGTCCAGCAGGTTATTGTATTAGACATTAAGCAAAGACAGATGTCTCACAAGCATCCAGGGTTTGTTTAACCAAGAACTTTGTCATAAAATAAATAAATCACTGTTTAATTCATCAACCCCTTCCCACTCAAATGTCTTTTTCAACCATTGATTCTAAAACGTAGTGCTTTCCCAACATCCTGTTGACTGATCAGACTGCAATACACCCTGCAAGCAGTTGGAATTCAAGAGATGATCAACGTAGAGCATGGCAACAGCGACGAACAAGTCAGAATAAGCGACTGAGTAAAAGAGAAGTTGCCACTACGGAACAAGCCCAGGCGTCACCTGATAGAGGTGTGATCAGGGAGCAGGCGGATCAAATGGCAACACGGGAGATGGGATGAAAATGATTATGATGAATTACTGTGCAGATGTTAAAAAGACATTTCCAACATATGATTAGATTTATAACTCCTTTCGGCTGGATGAGAACACACATATACATATGTACGTGTGTACTTTCTCCATTACTGTATAAACACTGCTAGGTTCACTCACACACACCGGGCAGGTCGCTACCTGAATGAAGAGGAAGAGTCATCAGACAAACTGTTGCGGTCAGAGAAGTTCACAAGAACCGGCGTGATGAGTAAGACAGTTTCATTTCTGGCAATGCTTTATGCTGGTACTGAAGTGCCACAGTGTCTATAGGCCAAAAGTGAATCATTGCTGTAGAATGTCTTGGTTTGCACGAAAGGCTTACAATCAGGTGTTTAATGAGTACGTTTCATAGAGTCTTGTTGAAGTTCCTCCTGGAGGGAATTAAAGGCATTAAAAAGGCAACTGGGTATTCAATCCAGCTACATTTATAGAGGAATTCTTTCATCATTATAAATGAATCATTTCAAATACAGAGACCGATGGAGGGTTTGGCTTTTGTTCTTTTGTGTTTGTGGGTGTTTTTAGCAGTTTATTTACAGCGTTGGGAGTAACACAGCACAAAGGAATACATTACAGTAACGCTGTTACTTTTTTGGGTAACAAAGTAACATTACATTTAAAGTATCAGCAGGGAAATGACTTTAGTGCTTCCCTGTGTTACCTGAGCCGTGTGCGTTTGTCCGTAAAGTTCTGATCCGTTTCAGTGGTGCGTGCCTGTGCTGCCAGTGTGAGCATTGCCTGGGCACGTTGCCACAGATGGATTTAAGTGAGGTAACTGCTCACATCTAGACTTCATAGAATAAAACAATTAACTCACTGGAGTTTTTATTCTACTGAAATTCTTTTATTTGACTTTACAGATAAGTAAAAGGAAACTCCTCTGTCATATCTGCTGTGTGAAATCATTCCACTGTCGGATCTGCAAACACTGATTTATACAAAATTATATTTCATAACAAATATATTTTCCTTTAGTGCACTAAAAAAAACCAACACAAACCTGTGCAGGTGGAGCATTAAATCTACATTACATGAGAGCATGTATCTGATTAGCCATATGGGGTTTTGGCCTTCCGAACATCTTCATAGCTTCTGGCTGTATGTATCAGAGTAAAGCAACCTCACCACTGTGGGGCATATTTCCTCCTTCGTAAAGCACCTTGTATTTACACAAATTCAGACGTGGGAAAAGAAAATATTAACAAGTGACATTACTTTTCAAACACAGTAACTAGTAAAGTAATCGCAACAACTAATTACTTTTGGAGTAACAACCCAACACTGTTTATTTACATGTTCAAAATCTTCATTTATAGGAACATAAGAGTTATGCACCATGTCACGTCTTTAAAATGCTGGGCCTTCAAACCCAAAAATGGCTAAATATGTTGCACATGCTTATATTTTGTTACCGTGCAAAAAAAAAAAAAATCAAAATCAATAGGCAGATATTATGCAAAAGGTTTGTCACACATTCCAGGAACAGTGTTTTATTTCTGAATTACTGTTTTTATAAAAGAGACAAACAGTAATTCAGAAATAAAATCATTTTATGAACTTGTTAATGTATACCTATGAATTAAAAGGAAAATTCTGGAAAACTTATAAAAATAAAGTATGGTGCGATCAGCCCATGACAATTTCTAGACAATGTTTGGCCAATGAAACCGACACAACAGCGAAAGCAGAATAGCTCATTAACTTTAATTGTGCTCAGAAAATGACTGACACATGGTGTCCCTAGAGAATGCAAACAAACAAGCAGAGGCCCATTTCACCAGCCTATCTTTTCTCTCCACCACTGTCTCCCTCCATCCATCGCCTCCATTCCTCTAAAGGGTTGTTTGACATATGCTGGTTGTACATGAGTGCCCATCTGAGGGGTAGAGCTGGCAAACTTGGGAAAGCAGAGGATTGGGGATGGGCGAGTGCTGCAAAAAGCCCGAGATTCTCAACTTATACTTATGGCGATACAGAGACGCCATGCAGATGTGCCATTCTGGAAGCAGCTTCTATGGGGGTGGGGTCTAATCAAATTCGGGCGTGTTTAACTAAGCTCATCGCTGCGCTATGTTCACCTCGGTGTCTCGAGAGAGAGCAGGAGGAGGTGAGCAGAGGTACACAGCATAACATGGCATATCACAGGGCTGAGAGGAGCCTATTAGTGTGAGCAGCAGTAATAAGTACGGCTAAGAGAAGGCACTCATGCCACTGAAAAGACAATAACGAGGACAAAATGGGTTCCCCCTTTTTTTCCATTGATTTTTTTATTTTGCAACAAGCTTTGAATGTAGTGATGACAAAATGTTTGCCAGTTGAGCCCATTTAATACCTGCACTGCCTTCTATTAATCTAATAGCAACTAAAAGTTCTGCATCCCTGTCTGAGAGTTTGAGATGTCGGTCTTCACTAGATCAGACTCTGATCTTTTATTTTCAGCTTGAATTACAAATAGGCTCATTTACAGGATATATACAGCAAGGGTTCATTTTACACCATTTGCCTTTAAGTGCAACCTACACATGCATATAAAGCACTAGCTGCTCCGCTCCCTACTTTCCCATTAAGTGGTGCAATTTTAGCCTTTTAGCTATACAACACAAAGTCCAGTGAATGTGTTCTGCAGCATTTTGGCTACAACTGAAAGTTTTCTTTTTACACTGAATACAGACTTCAAAGGCAAAATGGCAACAGAGCCAAGTGAAGGAACAAATAACTTTTTCAAGTTAATTACAACAACATTCATCACTTCGAGTACCCCAGTGAGTACAAAGTTAGTGTTACAGCAGACTGACAGCTCAGCAAGCTCGGATGAAACATGGGAAACAGTAACGCAGAAAACAATCATTGTGTCAATAATTAAATGCAGTTGTTTTCAAAGTTACAATAAGTCATTTATATTGAAGATTATGTTATATTACTGACATCTCCCTTTTCTTTTTTGAATAAACCAGAAAGCTATATTGCAATATCTTGCTCTTTGCTCATGTAATGAGCCTGCCTGCATGCAATTAAAACATGATAAAATAAAGATTTTATTCTCAGAAACTCCTTATAGTCGCCATTTCCAGACGTTTTTCAAAGCAAAAGCACATACTAAATTTGACTGCCTGGCAAGACGATCTGAAACGGCCCAGAATATATTGCGCTTTCCTTCCAAAAATGGACCTCACTATACAACGCGACACTTAGCCACAAGCCAGAACAAAAGCACACAACAATGTGTAGTTCAGAAACATGCATCTCCTTTATGCAAGTTTAAGGCTATAAATCCAGAGCATCAAAGGGTAAGTTGTGGATCCTGTAATGGCTCCAGTGGTCGTGAAAAGGACAGAGCAGATGCGATCCCTTTCCCTGACTTTAATGGCTAGACTCTCCCTCTTTGGGATGTTTGGATTCTTTCACTCATGTCTTTTTGCACAGCCCTCTAACCCTCAGTGTGCTAGTGTACCATCTTCTATCCATCGATGCTGTCACCAAAAAAAAAAGAAAGAATAAAAAAAAAAGGTTCCACACAGTGTTTTGCTTCCACAGCTGCCACTGTGGACATGCGAACTGCTGGCAGCGAGGGAAATGCAGACAGCAGAGTGACAGTAGACTGAGTGTTGACGGAAAAGGCTTGATGTGCATAAAAACAGTAGGAAGAGCAAGCCCCGAGACGTGCCGACAGACAGGAAAAGAAAGCGAGGGGACAGTCAGAGAAATTGGCACACAAGGAGCCCTCTCTCCAGCCCCCACTGGTATTTGGCCTACAGCCAGCTACTCCATCAGTAGCACTCAAAAATGGAAAGAGAGAAAGAAAAGAATAAAAAGAAAAATACAGCAGAGGGAGATGGCGAGGTAGGAACGGAGCTACAGAGATAACAGCCAGCCGAAGAACGAGAGGAAGAGTCAGAAACGGGATACAGGGGAAGGAAGGGAGGGTGGCGATGGAGAAAGAATGGAGACTGGTTTGCATGACGGATAGTGAAGATAGTTAAGACAGATTGGGCAAAGGACGGGAAGGACAAAACAAAAAAGCAGGGAGACGGTGAGAAAGAAAGATAGATGAAGGATGCAGGAGGGAGAAAAAGGGAAGCTAGGTTTAGAGATAGCTAATCGAGGAGACTGAGCGGCAGGAGGGGAAAAGGAAACAGGAGCTTGTGGAGAAGGCGGTAACCAGAGTCCTATTGATGTGTAATGAAACCCTTCGTCGGGGGAGAAACAAACGGAAGGACGAACAGATGAAGGGAGGTGGGAAAGAGGCAATGAGAGGAGGAATTCGGCTAAGCAAAGGATGTGTTGTTGAACGAGGGGAAGATGGGATGCAGGAGGGCATAATGTCATTTGTTATAAAATGCAGGATATGAGCATTGAGACAGGAAATGCACTGGAGACAGACGGCTGCAACCAGCGAAAGGTAAAGAGGCTGGGGAGATGGCATGATTGCTGGTTATGGATGGGAAGAAGGCCGAGTGGGTGGGAAGATGGTGAGATACAGCTGACTGACAGGCTGCCACACCTCCTTCAAAATAGAAACCAAAGTCACTGATGGCACACAGTGACCAAGAAGAGGAGGAGGAGGGGGGGTAATCAGAAGTCTATGCTTAGAGAGATGGACAGACAGATGCCTGATAAGGGTGTAAAAGCCGCTTTGTAGTAGCTTAGAGTCAGCCTTAGAGCCAGGTACAACGCTAACCCTCTACTATACAAAACTGTGAACACAATGAAGCAGGAAGGGCCTCGCCACGCTGACTAATAAAAAAATTACCGTTTGTAACTAACAACCAGAAAATGTTAATGTCTAGGTTTTTATAGCATTGCTTTTCTGTGTATTCTGGCCTTCAGATCACTTATGAAGGCAGTTTTAAGTAAGTGAAAATAAGCCTTTTGCAAAAAAATGTCATGGTTAAAATATAAAAACAAATCTTCTGCATCTAATTAGAACTAAATCTTTGCCTTGTGGTGTCATGCTGTATGCCAACATCCTTGTTCATACGCATGGTTAATACAGCAGGTAACAGCATGCACATCGGAGCTGTAGTTACTATCCCGACCACTGTTAATGTGACTGTACTGCCTACAAAACCACAGATGAGTCTGTAATAAAGCATGAACCAGAGCAACACTCGATGCAAGTTGCTTATGTTTTGGCATCTGATTAACAAACAGGGTTTTATAAGCGGAAGGAGGAGTGTACTTCTGTCCTGCAGGACCAGCGACTATTATGCAAGATTCTTGTTTTGACACTGACAAAAAGCCCTCCAACCTCACCTACAATTTACAAAGGTGTGTAAAACTATAAATAAATAAGCCGAATAATGCATCTGTTGGTTTTGGTTTTGTTTTGTTTGTCTTTGAGAAGAAAAGTGTTTGTATTTGACTTCATAACAAAAACACTGGTAATATCTGTTCTGTTATTACATGTGTGGACAAAGCTTGAATCTAACTGTATTTTCTGATATTTAACAAAAAAGCTTTTGGTTTTTTGTTTTTTTTGCACAGCATACCAAATGAATTCCTCATGGATTAAAAAGATTAAAAGCAAGAGATTGTCATATCTGTGACTGATGAGAGTGGCTGTGCTGGACTAAAAACTGCAGCACACGTCTGGCCCCCAACATAAGCCCAGACTCTAACCCACAGTCCTCTTAAACAGCAGGGGCTGCCCATTCAGGATGTAGTGCACGCTGAGCGCAATCCTCCAAAATGGCTGACAGTTTCACCACAATGTCTATGCTAGATGGGGAAACTATGTCGCTCACACAGCCTCCAAAGCCTCGCTAACCCACGGTGCTCTAAAACAGCAGGGCCCGTCTATTCAATCCGGCTCCCTTTTGTGTCAGCCTGGGCTGCTGTCGTTACCCCCGGTGTGACGGGCCGTCGACGCTTTCTAATGAGTCATTTTTATTCAGGCGATAAGGTCAGCTACCCACAGTGGCTTAAAAGGCCCAGAGGAGCGTTGGAGTGGCAGCTAGGAGATGCCAGACAGACGAAAGAGATGCACCAGCCAGAAGGAGGGGAGGGAACACTCTGCACATGCATATTGTGAATAAATAAAGGTGAAGGAAACACAAATAATAAAATGTAGGGAAGGAAAATAAACTTAAAAATGTGCTATATTTGAAGAGACTTTGCTCCCGTCTGTCCGTCTATCCATCTCCCCGTCTGCTGGATGGCTCCTCCTGGTTCCTTTCTTTCTGTCTGGCTTGTGTTAATGTCAGCTGAGAATAGCTTCTGAGGCACGTGTGAAGTTCAAATCTGCGCTGTTGGCTGACGGAGGGCTTTTTTGTGACAGCGCTTCAGTGTCAAACTAAGACAAGGTGGCTGCTTGGTTCCCCATCAAGCTGTTCATCTTCCTATGCCCCAACTCTTCTGGCATTGTGTGAGGTTCAAACAACAAAAACACACCAAATTCTTTAATGGTTACAGTAGCAAAGCTCAAACTGGAGATGGATTTCTGTCTATGTAAGCTAGTTCAAGTGGTAATTCTAATCAAAGTTCATGAGAGCAGATTTTTTAATGAGTGTTGATCCCAGGGCGATTGTAAATCTAACAGCAGACACGTTATTGTCATCGGTCTCTGTTTGATACTTTAAACATTACAAAGCTCAGGATCTGACAGACCCACAGTGTGCAAGAGATATTCATTTCAAATTCAGAAGATAATCCAACAAAAACATTTACCACACAAAATGATTGGTTCATATTTTTCTGTATAAATAACGTCAAAGTTCAAACCTATATTGAAATAGTTTCATTTCATGATATACTTTACTTGTTTCAAGCCCATTACTGAGCAAAGTAAGAAACTAAAGCCTCTCTCTTTTTGTACCCGACAAACATTCACAGACTATTTTTGAGGTGCCGTGCAGTCAATCCACATTAAGTCAGTTTGATCCTGCACTAAATGACTTTGAAGAACTTGTGACTTTTTATGAGTATTGAACAAATGTGCAGGATTTTTCTTATTTAACTAGAAACAAGGCAGTTTTCTGTCCAACATAGTGACAGCAGAATGATGGTCTGGCTGCTGTGTGGTGCTGAACAAATGTATTCTGCCAAGAGGAGCCTTTTGGACACAGGCCTCTCTTTGGTTCAAGTCCATCTTCATTGTTGTTATTTATATCATAGGTCAGCTGCTTATTAAAACCATCTGTCAACACTACAATCAGCAAAAATGTTTTTCTGATTCATGCTCTTCTGTGTCAAATGTCCAACCAATCACACAATACTTCCATAGCCTCATGAAAATATAGTTCTGCTCAACTGATGAGCTTGTGTTCTTGACAAGAACAATAACAAGGTTTATTTAAGAGTGTGTGACAGGTTGTAATCATTGAGGAAGAATACAGCACTCCAAGCAGTTGAAATGTATTTAATGTTTTCATTGGTATCCACTTCTGCTCACCAACAAATGATGAGCTGACACAATAATTATGACTGTTTGGAGAGATAAAGTGAGAAGACTAACAACATAAATGTTAACATTAAACTGAACAGTGAGATTTTACTCTGACAAAATGTGTCTCCGCTTTTTCCAGTTCCAACAAATTCTTACCCAACTTTGCATCGGTCAGCAGGTCACAGCTATTTATCTACAAACGAGTGCAACTTAGGGACAAATTCAGCAATGCGTTACACATTTTACTGACAAGTTGCAGATCTTTCTACATGCATCTTGGTCTAACTAGGAACTGGAGTGCTTCCTGATTTATTTGCATATCTCTGTGGTATTGCAAGGTATTTGTTGGTGTCTAAATATGCACAAGCGAAAGGCATCTATGAAAGTCAGGATTTTTAACTCACCGTTGGAGTTTGTGGTTCCATCACCGTCAAGCTGCCGTTTCTGTGCCGTCCTAAACTCCTTTAGGGAGAGGTAAAGCACCTTTCGCATCATCCGCTCCTCCGACCACGGGATGCCATCACTGTCATCCTGAGGACATATATAAAACACAGAGTGGGTAAGATAAATCACAGGACATTGCAAATCTACAACATCTTCCTTTTAGTTTTGTTACCATCATCACATTTTCTGTTTTTGGGCTATTTCAGATAAATAATGTGAAATTCTCACACCAACGTATCACATCAACCCCACATGTATGGAAAATATCTCCAGATGTTGTTTATGCCAAGAGTTTCCTTTGTTTTTCTTGCCGTACAACTGCAGTGAAGTAAAGGTGTGATTTGAGGTCAGAGTCAGGAAATGTTCACAGACCAGTCCAGCCATCCAAAACAAAACAATGGTGTCCGTTCAAACCTTCAATTCTCTGCCAAAAAATGCACACACACTGGCTCTTTTATCTACTTTGAAATCTGTAATTAGCCTGGAAAAACATTTGTTTACAAGAGCTACTAACAATAGCTTAAAAAATGTGGAACTTATGGAAAATATTATCAAGCACAAGTCATAAATGAAACAAAGCTTAAAAACAGTGAAGGTGAATGTCCACTGCTTCAATCACAGCTCACACAGAACTTGTCTTCTAAATTAGCAAACAAATGTAGGAAATACAAAAATAGTTCCTATAAATGTCTTTTATACACAGCTATGAAAAGTTAAAGCTTCATACAGAGAAAAAGAAACACGCTTTGCCTGCAGGAGGCATCTCTTTGCATATTGTTCTGGAGCTCTCTCTAAAGCATGTAACAACATTAGCATAACATAGCATTAGCAAGCAGTTTGACGCAGGGCAACACATTAGCATAACAACACATGAGAGGCTTGCATCTCCACACAAAGCCATGATAGCATTGTGTTATGATAATGAATATGTAGGAAGCAAATAAAAAAATAAAAATGAAAAAAGGCACCATGGGACTGTAAGTTCATGTGTTGCTAATCTCTCCCAGACAAAAGATGTTATTGTCAAAGAGGTCATAGAGTCACACACAGATTCGCATATGTAACGCATCCTTTGCAAAACATGCCTTTTTCCTCTGTAGTTTAAATCAAACGCATGATGGCAAAAAGGAAAAAATGAAGTTAAACCACAGACCGTTTCCAACACTATTGCTCATATTGAGTTTTAACAGCTTATTAGAAAGCTATTCCACTGGAACGAGCACTGCTGAAAGGGTCTTTAGTGAGTGTCCAACAGCAATAAGCACACTTCTTTTACTCCATTTGCTGCCTAAACTCAGTTTTAGCAGCTGTGTTTGATGTCTCACAACACTAATGACTAAAGGAAATGAGATTAAGACATGAGCAACAACAAAGTAGTATTAATAAATGAGGGAAATAGAAACAGGTTTTTCTCTTGTCAAGCCATAAAGTGAGAGGATTTAAGCTGTTAATGTTAGTTTGGGAATATGTTCTGATAAATAGGTAAAGAAATAAATAAACTCATTCTGTGAAAAGACACCTGTGCTGTGATCATCTGGTTAACTTGGATCATTTGAGTCGGCTTGAGCTTGCAGGCATTATATTGGTGTTCAGAGTACCTACATCTCTCCTTCAAATGAAAACCAAAGCCTAAGGATTAGGAAACAAACACGCGAGGTAACACAAACTGACACAGTGAGGTTGTGCATCATGTGTGAAAAACAAACCTAATCTAATCGTAATATTGTGTGGTTTCCTGTGAAAACTGAAAAACTGCTGCACAAATATTTAATGGTGACACTCAAAAACATTAAATTATGCAATTTTATAGCAGCATCCTAACAGGTTGTGTGCAAATTTGTTAGAAATGTCAGTGTCAGAGCGGTTTCTGTGTCAGTGACTTAAAAAAGGGGAATATACTATTCATTACATCTATGGTTAACGCAACTTCATGCAAGTGTTTAATCTCATAACTCATTCATCAGCGTTTGATTCAAAGCCAAAAATGGTCCTATTATGGAGGCGGTTAAAAGCGAGACAAGGCCAACAATGAAAAATTGCTTAGATCTTCCTGAATACAACTAACTCGGAACAGTCAAATCATTTGTCATATCGTCAATATTTTTCTGGCAGTATTGATGACTGATGATTCTGCTAGTTTACAGTGTTTTTGTGCAGGTAAAAATAAAGAGCTTGCACCGTTTTGCTTATTCGCTTCTGCTCAAGAGGATTACGCCTCAGCAACGCTTGGAAACGGAAGCAAGAAAAATCAGTGCCGGCACATGATGGAGTGGATGGGTGACAGTTGTGTCCACCTGCATACAGTCGACCCACCCGCACACAGCAGTAAGCCCCTCTGTGCACTGATGCTTTGCAGACTCTGACAAAAGGTGAACAGGCTGCGTTTTGTGTGCAACGTGTGCTTCCTCATTACACTGTCACACGTGAGCACGCATGTACACTCACTAGCTAGAGAGGTAGCGCAAGTATTCAATTATACCATTTCCTCCTGTAGTTAATGTCATCTAATCCATTCTTTGTGTCTGTGTGTTTGTCTGCATGTGTGTGTGCATGTGTTTGTGTACAAAACCTTGCCAGGTAAGCACCAATTACCAAGACAGCTCACTAGCACTCTTTTCCTCATGGTGTGGCAGAAGGCCAAATGTTCACTGACACACACACACACACACACACACACACACACATGCAGAATGATGGAAAATCTCATGGTTCCACACATTCTCACATATACAGCAGATGGCCAATACACAAAACGCATAGCTCAGCTGACGGAGTTGAAAAAGTCTCCTCTCCAAAAATTGACCCCGAAGATCATCTGCATTTCTTTTTCTCCCACAATCTCTGTGGTTTCCTCTGAGTAGCTGGCAGAAAGCCACAGATTTTTGCACAGACTACATTGCCTACACACTCAATCCTTAGCAAAATTGAATGTTTCATGAGGGAAAACAGCAATAGAGGCAGCTGCTCAACCCCGAAATGCAGCAAATGCGCTATAACTTTACCAGATCGATTAAGTGGCCGTCCATGAGGGTTGCGAACTAACACCTAAGAAGTAATCTGCCTGTGAGATTCCTCTCCATTGTGAGTTTTCAGCCACAAAGTAGAAAATCCAAAAGTTATAGTCGGCTTGAAAAGAGTGTAATCAAATTTGTACGTGCCAGAGTCTGCAGGGTGTGAGAGTGAGAGAAGCATCTACTCAAATGAGCAGATATAGAAATGTTGCATTGCAGCATCTCATTCAAATGATGTTAATGTGTGTGTGTGTGTGTGTGTGATTTCTGATGTATCGCCAGAAATCTTTTTATGTAGACAGCTTTCACACAAGGAGCTACTTGGCACAGACAAGCACCTTTACACCCAAACCAGTAGCTCCCATCAGACAAGCTAAATTCCACTAATGAGAGCAGTGAATTTCTCAGTGCACAGTCAAGAGATGCCTCAGAAACTTGATGTACCTACTGTCACCTAGGAATCTTGTAGCCTCCTTCACGGTTCTACACAGATCGTCTTTCCTTTACCAATGGGACAAATGTGGACATACAGGTTTAAGCATTGCTTGAAAATTGCGCAGCATAATACCCCTACAACTCTTTCTTTCCCATAGTTCTGCTCTCATTGTTCTCTCTTGCAAGATTACATTAGGATTGAACTGAAGAGGATTTGAAAAATTAACATCCAGGAAACACATTCACTACCTTTGCCAGTGACAAAGAAATCACTGTAAAACATCAATAACCGAATTAGGCAAATGTCAAAAAACTGTCATCAGTGTGTCAGTGATAGGATCTAAAAATCTAAAGAGGATTAAATCCATCTCTACATCTGCATATGCTCATCGCTCTGGATGAGAAGTAGTGGCAGTTCCTCTTCATAACCAGCGCCTGGCTTGAATAAGCCTCTGCAAAGCAGACAAACCCAATAATCCTGACAGATGAGGAGGAAACAAATGGATTTCATTTGTTGTGTGCAACAGAGGATGCTAAAAACACATTGCAGATGTAATAATAGATACAATAGAAAGTTAAGGAGTAAAGTATTATGAGAACTGAATGTTCAAGATGTACTAGATGCCAAAATCAAATCTGATCACTCGTGCATTTAGCAGAAATTAATACACCCTCAGACACAGTTAACAAAAGAAGCACACATAAGGAACACACACAGTGCATTAAAGGGCATCCTTTCCAGCCTGAGCCTGTGTAACATGTCAGAAACAAGGGAAAACTGTGACATCATATTTCAGCCATCATAAATGTGATTATTAAATGCATGTTGGTAACAAATTGAGAATATTCATCTGCAGCCAGATAAGGTGTATTCTGCACATCTGCATATCAATCTATGTACGCTGCACACAAGGCTTTTCTGCGCATGCACACACACATACTAGCTGTTCCAAAAATAGCACTGTGCTGCTGCAGACTGTGTGGACGTCATGACAGAGGAATGTGGGCCATGCGCCAGCTGCGATCTGCTCTACAAAACTGCACCAAAAAATCTGTTATTCTAACACACATTTGTTCCTGGAGGAGAGGCTCAGAGATAGACGGACAGATTTATTTTGTTCAGTAGTCATGACAGTCTCGTCCCTGCTGCTGCTGCTGCTGCCTCTCCTGGTCTTTTGTACTCCTTCATGAACACATGGGCTCCATATGACTGGCTGCAAGGATAAAACTGTTTAGGGTCCACAAGCGGAGAAGATGACTGAGATGATAATTACTTAATTCCCAAGTAGATCACTGTAATCTTTCTTTAGGTCACAACCAATCATTTGCAGATTAGAAACATTTATGGCATCCTGATTACAGCCCCACCGAGAAATAAAAACATGTGCAAAGTATTAATGAAAGTCTTGACAATGGGCCCAAGTTATGCCCATCACAATATTACATGGCTCTTGTGAGGGGAAAAATAAACATGCAAATTAGGCCATTTAAGCAGTTTTTTTTTGTAGGAGGAATGATGTATCGAGAAAAATGGAAACTCTTGAGCTGCAAAATTAAAAACCCTGTGTGTAAATAATAGCAGCAGTTCCCAAGATCTAACCTGGCTCTGACCTTACATCAGCCTAATCTGCAAACTGAGGTTGTTGCTAAAACTAGGTTAACCTCCTCCAATTTTAGGCACACGTTTATTCCTAAAATTTACATTTCAATCCAAACTACATCCTGGTCTCAGTGTCTCATATGGATCTAAGTAGACCGGATGCTGAGCTCAGCTTGGAGCTTAGAGAAAAAGAGAATGGAACAAAGATTTTGGGGTTGCTGGGGACAAGAGGCCCTATATAAATCACCCCATTATGCCACAAGCTCACTGCATTGGAATGTGCACAGCTACAGGGCCTTCCCTTTAAACTGGTCATGCCGAGATGGCCCCAACAGCTTCAAAACATTTCAATCTGCGGGAGAAAAGAGCAGATCTTCAAAGAGAAAAGTGTACCTCCTGCTATAGAGTAAACTACAACCACAGCTGAAAGCTGTTTAATATAACCTTCTCAAGCATATGCAACATGAAGACCATTTATTGCATCTGACCGCAGTGGTCTCCTCAGCTAACCCGTTTCATCTCCTTTGTTCTTTACATCAGCTGTCTACATTTGCACATGAATCCATCTGTATGTTGTGTCTCTAGCTCCATTACCATTCCCCCAGATTTGCACAAAACCCAAGTATTACAATCAATAACTGGTAAAGGAAACACCTACATTTAGAAAAAAGCCCTGAATATGGCTAATAAGTTTTATGCGATCATGTTTTTCAGACACGTAGATATAAAAGTATGTTGCAAAAGCATGATGAAAATGTGTTTATGTATCTCTGGAATTGATGTAGATGGGTCACATAAACTGTTTATTTCAGGTAAATCGACCCAGTATGGATGGACAGGACAAAAAATATCTTTCAAGCAATAAAGAGGTAAATGTAACCACTATCTTTGATAGACATTATGAGTATTGTGGCTTATGAGCTAAATATCCATCAATAGAAACACCAAAAACATCAAAACTGTAGTTTTTATTTTGGGAAAAACTAATGCAAAAGCATTTTGTGTCCAAGTATGCTGAAGTGACTGACTGTCAGTGCTATTTAGATGTGTAGGGTATAAAATATTATCAGGCTGGTAAAGTGTACGGAGCAGAGAGAAGAAGTGAGATAAAAGGATTTAAAAACAGACTAAACAAGTTCTTTGATAGTCCTACTTGTGCAAGGCAGAAAACATTTTAAACATTTGTATAACATTTTAAACTATTTTATGCCAACAAACCTGAATAAAAGCTTCCTGCTGCTGCAGGTTTCTGCCACTCTGAGCATACAGTTTGTTGCAGGAATATTTATATATA
>JBAMHV010000018.1:13151861-13167747 GCA_037177535.1 Pseudomugil gertrudae
CGATCTATAAAAAGGTCAGAACATCTCTAATTACCATCATCTTGTCTAAGCAGTTATGAGTGTGTGTCTGTTAGGATGCATTCATATAAGGACAGACCGCTAGACTCAGTCTGATTAGAGACTCAGTTCAGTTAGGGAGTGCAACAGGATTCTAGACTTCCACATCTCTCTGCAAGTCTTTTGTCCTGTCAAGTGCCTCTTTCGTCCCACACACACACGTGCATGTTTTAGTTGTATTTACCCACAATGCCATGCACTGAGCACACAATGCACTTTGTTTTGTACATTTCTTTCTGTATTAGCTCAAAGCAAGACCTGTATTTGTAGGTGGACAGAGTCAACTTTTTTTATCCAAATCCAAATTTGTTTGCTACAAAATAACCCAAACAAAGCGGACTTTCCGAGCAAACGGACCAGGATATTCATCAAAAAGGCCGATGTGAACTTGCAGAATAACCATGTTGCTGCACGTGAAGTGCTCAGGGAACACCAGTAAACTGTTGTATACACCTGCTGACTGTATTTGAGGTGGATTATTTACAGAAAACAGGGTTATGTCCCCAAACAGCCCTGCAGAGGTTCCTACAGTTCAACCCAGCTGAGGTTTTGTCACAGAACAAGAAGAGTTTAAAGAACTTTTAAAAGCTCACATGCCAAGCCAACATCATAACCCAGCCACAATAACAGGAGCTCCCTGATGGGTCTCTGCAGCACAATAGCCTGGGTAAGCACTATGTCCAGCTGAGCTTATGCAACAGCCGATAGCTGTCCAATGCAAAGTAAGGGCAATACTATACGAACAGTATTCAACAAAAGAAATGAGAAAATGAATAAACCAAGAAAACTGTAGATTTTTTAAAAATAGTTTTCTTGGTTTAGTTTTGGATCACTGATGTAAAATTTGTGCTTCAATATTGATCTGACAGAACTAGATTAAAATTTAAAAATGGTATTTCGTGCACGTAAAGTCAAATAAATGTGTATTAAGCCATGACTAGTTAGATAAAATAATACCCATTCTTAATCTGTGATGCAAATCTATTTAATATTTGTATAAGTGTTTTTTCCTGGAGAATAAAACCTGGGAAGATTTTAAGTCTTCCTTATGCTTTTCATACGTGGTATGCATCACCAGAGAAACATTATTACAAAATACTGGACTCAAAGCAACCGTTTCCTGTTCATTTAGTGCCACATAGCCTGGAAAGCATGGTCAAACTGCTGCTACGGGAATTTTAAGTCTCTCTCATAAGAGCAATCTTGTGAGATCAGCTTTGCGGCTGTATCTCGGTTTCATTGTCGTGTCATCATAGTTTTTAGGACTCAGTTGAGAAAAATTTCTCAAACTGCAAAGTTGCATTTGGCAGGTTAAGAGAGCCAAGTCCCCTCTGATTTCTACAGTATACTGGAATACAGGCCTCATAGTAGGCAAGTATTATAATTTGCTATAAATCAGCCCTTGTGCATATATGCGTCCTCTCTGACCTGACAGGTCGCATAACAAATTGCTCCAGTTCAATAATAAACAACCCCATTCAACACACTTGCCCTGCAACTGTGTCACAACATCATGTCACTGAGCAGAGGTTTGACTCCGTTTCATACACTGCCACAAGCGCACACCATCAAAAAGCTCACTAGCTATGGCCACAATGTGTAAGATCTGATGGACGGCACTTCAACATGTTGTCATTCATCATGGGAGCAGCTGCGGTGGCTGCAGCATCTCTCCGCTGCTCCCTCGGGATCCTCGGAAGACCGAGCTGCTGATCCCACTTTACAGAGCCGCCTTTCTTTCCCTCTCATTTCCATTCAGCTAACCGACTCAGTCAATAGAGACAAATATGATATGCATAGCTTCTTTTTTAAATATATATATTAAAAAAAAATCAATAGCAAAGTTTATTTACATTCATACAGTTGAAGAAACGCGCTCAGCAGGATATTTGACAGTTTGTGTCATACGTCTTTGGAGATTATCAAAATCCTTCCTTTTTAAAGATATTCCTGCCACGACATTTATTTACTAAGATTACTGTCAAATTTCAATCATTTAGGCTTAAAAGCATAAACAGGCAGAGATAAAAAAGGAAAAGGCCACAGAAGTTTAATATTTGTCACCGTAGTAGAGTTCCGACATGCACACGCACATCAGGAATAAATCAATTCTCATCCAGCCAAATATATATGTGCACAACAAGCACAGTCATAATTTTACTGTAGGACCTGTGTATTAGGACACCTGATTAACACTGTTTTTATCACCTGAAATACAAACAAATACTAACATACATGTTGCTAATCTCAGATGTATAATTGAAACCGGCACCTCTGAATATGTGTGTGTTATATAACATGCAAATGTGCATGCAACATCCACAACAGAAAAAAGTCTCTTCTCTGCAAGACAATATGTAACGCAGTTCTCTGTAATACCCCATCCATGTCCAATTTCAAGCTAAATGCCTTTGAACTATTGCGGTTGTCGTTACATGGACACTGCACATAATGATATAAAGATAATGATCCATTTCTGTCTATTGTGCAGCTCCCACAAATAATCTGATACTGATTCCTATTCAGTGGGTTTGGAAGAGAAATCACCTGTTGATTAAAACACAAACAAATAAAATCCTAAGAAAAAAGTAGAAAATCTTTCACACAAACAGAAAAATGTTTGCTGTAAAAGATACAGTTTAAAAAGGTACAAGGAAGACACAATAGCTGAAGAGTGCATCATGCCAAAAAGCTACCCCCTCCACACACACACACACACACACACAGAAGGAGGGGACAGGAAGACCGAAAGAGGAAACTGAGTAACCTCATTAGCCTCATGCCTTGTCTGTCAGGAACAGCCTGCAGGCTTGTAAGAATATACAGAAAAACCACCGACCTCTGGTCAGTTTATGCAGCCTCTGTCTGCTGCTAAGGGGAAAAACCATTTGTATGGAATCAAGCCGATGTGTGTGTGTTTGTATGTGTGCATGAGAGGGAGACCTGGGGGAGACTTCTACAAAGACTTGATGTCAGCCTTGGCAGCCAGACAGACTACACATTAAGATCTGCAGTCCAGTAAGGTAAGACGGTAAGGCCGTAAACAATCAGCAAGGAAAAAGCACACAGGCACAATTCACACAAGGGCACACTTACACACCAATAACAACAACAACAAGTTGTCGCCTGAGGCTTTTACCTCATTTACTCATAAAAATTCTGCACAAGCAGAAACAAACTGCTTTGCTAGAAAGGGGATTTAATTCCCCTCCCCAACACAAGGTCACTTAAATGATATTGAGCGTGAAAAAGGCCACTGCCTGGACACACAAGTGATGTTAATAACCACTGACAAGATGAGAAAGACTTTGACCAAAAATATCTCATCGTTAGAAATGCTTATAGTGCTGTGATTATCAAGTCTTTAAAACATCAATAAGCAGCCAAAGTGTGGTATTACAGTAATATCCTTGGCTACCCCAGAGAACAAATGGTATACTATTTATCCATCCATTGTCAACCGCTTGTTCCCAGAGCGGGGTCGCGGGGGGGCTGGAGCCTATCCCAGCTGCCTACGGGCGAAAGGCAGGGTACACCCTGGACAGGTCGCCAGTCCATCCAGGGGTATACTATTTATGTAAACTAAAACAACTTTCACACCTGAGCTGTTAGACAATCCAAAGCAATTAATCCCAGCTTATATAGTAAAACATTAAGTAAAGTAATTAAGTGTTTTTAGCCACTTGTCCACCTAAGTTACATCCATTTAGTGTTTTCTGAAGCAAATGTATTTTCTGTTAACAGTCAATATTTTAACATCCTTTGGTTTACTCTCTTTTGTTCACAACAAACAAAACATGTTCTGAACAAAATGTGCAGACTCATTGATTTCTATAAAAACCCCTGAATGATGCTCACTTTAAAGAATCTTTTCAGCATCCCTATGCAAAGTCATTCACCCTGCTATTAGAAGGTGTTAATTAGCATTTTACATCATGAACTCAGCAGAAGCAGCTTGGGTAGCACCACATCTTCATTAACAACACAGCGAGCGTGTGCTTTTACACAAACACAGCAGAAAGTTTACATGGCAACAAAGAAAAAGCAAGAAATGTGCCAAGAAAAAGACTGGCCAGTCATGGACTGCTCGTTTTCAGGATCCTACACTGTCTCTTTCTCTCATTAATCAGGCAAATACACTGACCAGTGTTCTTCATGGAGATGAGATATACTAAGATGACAGAAAAAAAGAAAAGAGAAGAGAGACGACCAAAACAAGAAGACTGGTGTTAAAACAGGGCATCTAAACATGCCTGTCCAAGTTTTCTTCTGTTGGGTTCACACGTGCAAAAAAGTCACTTAAGGCTGATGGCTCATTTATGCTGCTTTAAGTATGTAAATGTGGACATTCAAACGTTGTCATTTATCTCAGCGCTCATACTTCCCCCATTAGTGGACAGTATTGAGTTCAGAGTTCATGTCCATAAACAGCGGTTGGTAGCTGTAATGCACCCCTACTGCTGTTTACAATTGTCCAAAATCACCACCAAAATGGAGAAAAATTACTCTTTTTTTTTTTTTGCTATTCTTAACTATTTCTGCGTCTTCTTCAGGTGCGTTTTATATTGCATTCCTGCATCATTTTCTTCTGTGGTTTTGTTTCTTTCGCCAGTTGAAACAAACCATACCTGATGCAACGCAACATATTGTAACTTTTGATGTTACTGCTCCGTTTTTTTTTTTTCACAAAGTGACAGATACAGTAGCCAAACCCCATAAGTACATCTGAAACACAGACAAAACTGCCAGTTCGTCTGTGTATCCCTTTTGTATCGAGCATCACTGGACTTTTAATCTGATTTTGTGTACAAAATGTTGCAATCATGCTGTGTGTGTGTCTGTGTGTGTGTACAATCCAAACTCTTTTTGACCTCACAGCAATATGTTTATAGAAAACATTTTGAGGAAATGGTTCCTAACACCTAAGTGGCATTTTAGTCTAACAATTTCTAACAAAAAACATACTAGCACAGCAATGAAGAAGAAATAAACATGGCTTACATGGACTGCTGTTCAACGTAAAGAGACCAGTTTCCACTGGTGTGACTGGAGCTGATGACAGCAACAACACAGTAGCTTGTAAAGACCATGTAAGGTCAACTCTCCCTGGCTGACAATCTCACTAACAAGCACATCTCAACACGGCGCTCTTTCGACACTGTACACTCAGACACATAAGAAAGTCTCTGAAGAACTTCTAACCTTATAGTACACAAGCGCTTGTCTAGATTATTATAGGCAGCCTATGTACTGATCTGTACATACACACACACACACACACACACATCTAGTCATGTCCGGAGTACATATCTGCCCCATCTTTTAGCAGCTGCTCCTGACAAGCAAATCCAACACCAAAACATGAGTATTTTGTAACAGTCTGAATGTTTACAGATGTGAAAAATAAGGTGCTTATTTATTTTTTTAGATTAAATAGGCAGAAAACAGAAAAATGAATTACAAATGAGCAATCCAACAAAGCAGTAACCATACAATGTAACAAATATTTAATAAATGTACTGTGCCCATTAATCAAATTGTTGTGACAAATTAATTACTGAACTTTATAGAGAAAATAATGACCGCGTCTCAGGGCTGCAGTGCAAGGCTGAGGTTCTACAGAGCTGCAGTACATGTAGTCAATACTGTATCAGAAAACCTGGAGAAGTTTAGAGTAAAGGACTCAACTTTGTCTTAACCTCTTCCCCTCCCCTGCTCAATCACGTTCATGTCACTCATCTCAAATGTGTGTACACACACACACACACACACACAAACACTATAAAGTCTGCTATCATAATTCCAAACCCACATGCGCCGGCATTAATTGAAAACAACTGGAGTCGCAGTAAACATATGTTGGACATGACAGACTGCAAAGGTTAACACGTGCAAACACTTCACCATGCAACCATGTATACACAGACACATGACCGAGTGTTTTCTTCAACAAAATGGCTCCTTTGTGGCCTTAGCTGCCCCAGCTACATACCAGTGAGGTTTTTTTACATAGAATTTGGCAACAAAGACGAACTTATGTGTACTCTGTTATAAACAGTGTTGAAAAGGCAGCTGTGTGAGCAATGTGCAAGATCTCAAATGAGCTCAGAAAGTAGGATGTAAAATGTATCTGGCCTATAATGCACACCAAAACCTCAAATCATTATTTATTGCCTTGTTTAAACAGCAAAGCCAGACTAGAGGTAAAGTGCATGAGCAGCTCTCTGTGATGAATCTATAATCATTGATGGCAGAAAAAAAACAACAGTGCAACCTCTTTATTCACACATCATTTCAACCTCTTTATTGCAATCCAGATTCATTCTGTTTATTTACTCGCAACACCGTGCCCCAATTTAGCCAGAATGGAGGAAATTAAATCAGGCCTTGTGAAATCGCTTAACTTCCCTGCCCTCGTTTCGTCCATTAAATTGTCATTGTTGGCCAGCTGTTTACGAGACAAGTGCAATGCTGAAGGAGCACAGCGGAAAGCAAGAGAATGCGTTGCAGCAGCGGGGGTATGTGACTCAAATTGGAAATAGTTTTCTGAAACACAGATTTGATCATTATTGTGCGGTTTAAATTACATAGCATACCATCTTTTTTATAGAGCACTTTAAAATCAATAACATAACTAACCAAAGTTATGTTTGAAAGGAAGAAAGAAGCTGACACAAACAAGTTTAAAAACAGATAAATAAAAACAAGGAAATAAGACAAAGAAAGGCCACTGTCATATCACTCTGAGTTGTAGGCCAGGGAATAAAAAGGTTTCTTACAAAGTAATTTAACAGTAATGATGCAGGACAACTTCTGCTTCTACCACACAACTAAATATGGAGCTGCATCAGATCCTGGTGGTCCTGATAGAAACGCTGTCAGTCAGAACTTATACAGAGCTCTTTCACATCCAACAAAGAGCCCCCCCACCATTCAGAGCCGCCTATTGTCCCACGTGTGCTCATGTTTTGGTTGCGTTTACTCACAAGACCATGCACTGAACTCATGATGCACTTTGCTTCGTCAATCACTTACTGTATATGGTTCATTGAGGTGGGCAGAGACCTGCAAATGCAGGTGGACCGAGACCACTTCGAGTTCTTTACCTGTTAACAACTTCCCAAATAAACTAATTAGGGTCTTTAATAAAAAATGCTGGTGTGAACTCAAAGTCCAGCTCAAGTCAAGGATTTGGGGGCAAGCAGGTGGCCAGTAGGGGTCAAAGTTGACCTCCTGACAGGCACATTAGTAGGCGGGGCCTAGGCCACTCTTCTCAAAAGGACCTGCCAGTCACAGTCACTTATTTACCATGCATTGATTTCTTCTGGCCCCCAGGGGATCCAGCTAGCTATTTCTCTTCGACCCTCTACCCCCAACCAGAGCCAGATAAGGGCCATTTTACATGACAAAGTGCTATGGACGAGCAGGGCAGAGAAAAGAAAGAAGTCCTTTTCATTTGCTGATGGGAGAAAATCCTCTTCCCGCAAGCGGCTGTAGTCACATGGTTTTTATTTAAAACGGAAAGAGAGGTTTTTGATTCTATGATATTTGCTTATATGAAACAGCTTCCCATAGCTTCCTCTGACTGAAAATGTTCTGTACTTTTGTGTAATCTTAAAAGCTTTGCAAACAACAACTTAACTATTAATTTCTTTAAATTTTAAATTCGTGATCTGCTGTTTAAACCTAAGCCTGCAGCTTTGAGCACAAACTGACCTTTTCCCCTATTTGAAAAACATGCAATGTGCTGCTTTAAAGCAACGAAAGGATTGACACAAAACAAAAACACACCCGCTTTCTTCTTCAAATAAGCTTCGATTCAGAGAGACACTTTGTTGGCATGTGAAAACATTTCTGAAATGCAGAAACAAGATGTGAAATAGGGGAAGCCTGATATCTTTGGTGTGCAAAAACTGGCAGACAAACAAGGCATCTGCTGCGGTGAGCAAAAGAGAAACAAGTTTGAAATGTATTAGCACGGAGAAGATTGAGGGATTTGGTTTGTTTTAAGTCCTGTTTGAGCCATCTGCCCGTGTGAAAGCAAATGTAAGAGCTGGAGATTTTCTGCCAGCATTTGGGTGGGTGTGTGTGTGTGTGTGTGTGTGTGGGTGGGGGGGCAGTCGAGTTGATGGAAGAAAGGGAGCGCGAGGAAAGACAGGTAGCCATTGTGTCTCCTGTTGCCCTTTCTATTCATTCACCCCGCTTCCCTTTTGACCTCCTGGGTGAGACGGTAAGTAAGGAGGGTGTTAGAAACGTGTTTCTGCCTGGATGCAGTCATCTGCAAAACCTAGAAGTTTCCTATACAACGTTTTGCACTGATAAGAATTCCAGTCAGCTGGCATCTGCAGAGGTTAAAGAACCTAATGAATAGTAGGAGCTTTAAGACTTCAAAGCAAGCTGAATGTATGTCACTGCTTCAACTGCTGCAATGCAATCACAGAAATTGTGACTGAAAAGGTTTATTAGCATGTAGCTTATAATGTGCAGGACAATCTGACTAAATTAACTGTGACTGCCTTTTACAAATAAAGGATGACATATATTAAATGTAAAGTCATTTAAAGCTACTTAATATACATAAATTCCTTCACTTTACGTTGCCTTCTACACTGACAAAAAACAATTTGCACCACTAGGAAAATAATTATATACTGTCCTACAGAGAGGTGATAAAACAGTGATTGTTGAGTTACTGCTGCACAACAAGGGGCATTTAATTTCAGTGAAGGGATGATGAAATGTTGTCCCACAGGGCTGCTGGCGTTTCTCCTTTTAAACAACCCCCCTCCGCACCTTGCTCTTCACCATATTTCACGACGACTTTTCAAATTCAAACTAATCTTCATCCATCACTGACAGCAAGGCAAAGTAAACAATCATACTGTAGATCAATCACTGTCTGTTTAATGCCAGGCGCTGCGGACGCCGCAAGGTGCAGAGGTTTAACACGTCGGCATGTGTGCTCACATATATTCACAGCAGCAGTTGTGGGGACGTTGCGCAAAAACGGAGGAGGCTGCAGATGCTGTGATAATCTAAATTATCAATTCACATTCATCCCAACAAACTGGGTTAAAACCATCACCTCAAAATGAATTTATATTTAGGTTGTGCTATATAAAATCGATAAGCCAAAGGCTAAACAGCAATGTGGAAAACTAGTGTAAATACTGCAACAGAGAGATGTTTCAAGCCCTGAGCTGGTATCAGTGCTGCTAGTGCTAATCCTGCCTCTAATCTAAACCTCAGATCTGGGCTCTCTATTGCCATGTCTGCTGTAGACCAAAGTCTACTGGCCATCATCACCTGGCCTTCCCTCCTCTCATCTAACACTTCATAAAGACCATTCATCCCACTATGCTTTCATCCATCTATGCCAGGGGCCTCGTTAATCCTCCTCTCCATCCTGACCCTCTATCACTCTACTGGACTGGGACAAACTTCAAAGAGGAAGCGAGAGAACACTAGTGTGTGTGTGAGTTGGGGTGGGGGCAGCTGTGTTGTGCTTGGCCTGTACCACAAAGACTTTAGAGGACAAGGGCCCACACATGCAAACACACACACAAATACAAACAAGCAGTAGTTAATCTCTAAAGTGAGTAACTAGGCTCAATAGAAATCTGACTGATTTACTACAAATCTGGCAGAGACAACAGAAAAACAACTGAAAGTTGCATCTAACAAGCCCATCCTAAGTTTACAATGTCACCTAAAAGCAAAGAAAAATGGCTATTTCACACAAACATAAAAAAGGAAGGGTATGAGATACTGCTAATATGATTGACAGCTGCATTTTGAAACTTCCAGCTCCAGAAGCCACGCCGCCACGCTTGCTCCCATAGGTTCACCGTATTTGATGTAGCATGCTAGCTGATGTAGCTCACCAAGCTTCGCTGCCTTTACCATTGCACTAAGAGATAATATGATTCAAGCACCAAGAGACACGCACAAATGTTCAATAGGCATACCACCATTTGATCAATATGAACAGGTCAGTAAAATGATTGGTCTTTTTTCAGTCCTGTCCATTCTACAGGTGGAAAATATTATTGGCTGCAGTCGGGGTGTGAAGGGGATTTTAAAGAAGACAATAAAAATACCCTTGCTACCTTTAAAAAGGTAAAAATGTTAAATTTTCCCATCCAAGGCCAAACATGATTAATCATCTTACAGTAGATTATGACCCATTACAGCTATCAAATTACAGAAACGCATCATTTTCCTCACTGGAAAATGTCCCACTTAACCAGCTAGGGTAGAATTACACTATACTGCTGCTGTGATGAACAGCCATTAACTGGACTGGTACACAGTGTGCCAAGCTAAAGCTTGGCCCCATATGTGCTCCTAAAAGGTGTGTGTGTGTGTGTGCGTGCATTGGGTGGATGGGGGAGGGGTGCTAACACAACGAGAGCTTTGACAGACAAGCCTCAGCTGAAAGTGACAGTCTATGTTGGAAATAGGCTCACACACATGCATCAAATAACACACCACTGATGGCAGCTGAGGAAGCCTGACATGCCTGCCACCACCACTGGTGCATGTATGTTTATTTTATTAACCTGCCACAGACTTGGCGGGGGGCAGGGGAGGGGTGGGAGAAGGCAGGAGTGTCTGAATGTGCATGTGTGTATGTGTACATGCAGTGACCTCCAAATCTTTTTTTTTCCCAAACATTTCTGGTTGTGTGCTAATCTGTGTTTTTCCAGTTCAGGGCTTATGACACGTCATTAAGTGCATGCATCTCCCAGTGGAAAGGCATTGAACACTGACATTTTAGTTTGTGTATGCCTGTGACTTATTGTGTTCAGATTCAACCAGTATAAAGTCAGTCAGCCACAGCCGAGGCCAAAGAGCATAGGTGTACAGCAACAAGGGAGAGGCAAAGGAAAAAGCAAAAGCAGCGAGCTGGGATCTTCGTTTGTTAAGTTTGACACATAGAAATCATAAGACTTAAAAAGTAGCTGTTCTTTAAATGCCACATGAGAGAGAGAGGGGGGGTCGTCTCTCTTGAGAACATGCATTTGAGTCAAGTGACAAATATCTCAAAGTCTCTGGAAGAAACATAAAGCTGCTTTTTCTCCCCCGTTTGGATGGAGGAATGATTTAAGAAATCCATTTCCTGTTGTCTGGCCTTAACATTACTGTGTGCTAACCACCAGTCCAAAACATGACTCGTAAAAGAGGCATCAGAACCAAATATTAAAGGCCAAACCATTGATAAGAGCATTTCTCAAAGCGTGAGTTCTACTTAAATGGTTTCTCAGTGTAAACTTTGTATAATTTTTGTCCTTCCAGTTCCAAACAATAAATATTACACCCCTTAAAAACTGGCTCCCAAAACACCTGAATGCCAGACGAGGCTTTTTATTTGATTCAGTCAAAGAATGCTGATAAGATGTGAGCAACACAGTCTGACTTCTGAACAGATAACAGCTTTATTGAGAAATGACCAATTCCAGTTTCACCTGTTTAACTTGCCAAACTGGCAGCGATCCAGACAATCAACCCAACTTTCCCACTTATGACTGGACAGGCTGGTAACAGACAACTAGCTATGCATGGCACATCCTGCACAGATTGCAGCTGAAACTTCATTTGATTATTGACACTGGCTCTTTTCCTGGTTGTTGGAAAGTGTGTGTGTGTGTTTGTGTTTCCATCACGATAATTCCTCAGCTACTGATTAATAAAGTTCCTGCTCGGGCCTGCCCATAAGAATGCACCTGTCACATGAAATCAGCAGACAGTAAGTGCCAACAACATGGGTTTTTTTTAGGTCACTGGCCACAGCTTCCAAGACACATGTGAAGCAAATGAACAGCACATAGTGTGTGTAGGAGAGCGGACAGATGTGCATCTAAAAAGTATTTCAGTTTAAAAAAAACTGTTCTCTTTAATGTGTAAGCAAGTATGTGGCACTCTGTTAGCTTTATGGCTCAGCTGTTGCTCTTGGCCCGGTTTAATCGCACAACCTCTTGGCTTCGCGGCACAGTGACAACCTGTCTTCATTTCTCTTTGTCTAACAAACACAGCATTTGAGATAAGGGCCATTTCACCATGAGAACAGCAGAAACACACTTATCAGTCGGCTTCTTTAAACACACTGAATAAAAAAATATCCTTCATTCCCAGCTGACTGGCCGAGGTAGTTAATGGCACTTTTCTATCTACCAACCAACACCTTCTTGAGATAAAAGGTGCTATTGCATCAAGTACCTTTAATCATACAGAATCTACCATTAAAACCAAAGCTTTGTTTGTTTTTTAAATGTCTCAAACAGAGATGGGTGATTTGCACAGGTCTCACAAAATGTGTCATTTAATTATGCTGCAAGTTAACGCTCCTGATTGTTTCTCTGGTGTTGAGGAAACCCTCAGCTTTATTTCTGCTCTGGTGTTTATACAATTTGTTACAGAGGAGGGGAAATGCAAGTTTGTAATTAGAGGGTTAAAAACAAAAGATAAACACAAATACATACTACTTCCAATAAGCTTAACTCTGTTTTTACATAGTGTATTTAAATGATCATTTTTATTTTTTACTTTATATTTAACTTTTTCTCTTATTTGCTTATTTTAATGTGAGAACAGTGAGGCAAATTCTGTTTGTTTGCACAAACATGGCAAATAAAGTGATTCTATTCAGAAAAAAAATTAAGATGCTCTGGTTTTATAAGTACCTAACCAATTACTGAAACAGAAGTAGTGATAGACTTATAAAAACAAGGTTAAAATGAGCATGTGTATCTGGTTATAAAGGTCCAAATGGCCACCATAAACTTGCTCTTCAACTAAACTCTGAGGGACAAATCTGTTTGGAAGGAAAACCAATATAAGCATGAATTAACATTTTAGTGTCAACTAGAAGGTCTGGACAGTATGGCAAAAATTAGAATGATAATCTTCCCACATTGATCAATAAATATTTAATAATTATATAATACAAAAATGTGTCAGTTTGGAGGTAGAAAAGTGAATAAAGGCTTAAGTGTAAAATAGTTTTCATATTTTTGAGCTGGTGCACATTTCAGGGTTCAGATTACCTATAAAAAAAAAAAACAACCAGACTACTATAAATAGATCTAAATATAAACAATTGTCCTATGTTTTAGCGAGTGCCCATCATTAAGGTAACCCTTATAAAGATTCTTTGCCAGAAAAACCAGTCTGTCCATAGTTTCTGACTGCAAAGCTGCCCTGTAGCACTACACATCAGTGTGTTGGTTAGATCTTCTTTTAGACTGCTGCTAATATGTGGTTATAGCCGAGAAAGCGGACACTACTGATGATTGTTGTTTTGATGTGGCGCTGCATCAGAAGTGCTACGGCATTGTGCAACACTGCAGGTTTTGCCTGGATTTTCATGCTTCTGCTGTACTCACTCATGACTTTCCAGTCCTGGTTTGCACCAAACAGTGACATATTTTGCAGGCCGGCTTTGTCTGTGCATCATCACCTTTCACATTTCCAAATTATTGATCTTGCATGTCAATTTTTATTGTCAATTTCTTCCATAGTTTTAGGACACAAGGTCTTAATCTCCACGTTGTTGCTCATTATTTCCCTCTTTGTTCTGTCCACAGCCAGCTCTTTTGCCTCCTCTCAACACACTCACTTCTGCACAAATCAACCTTGCAGGGTGAAATGGATGCACACTGACTCATATCACCCATGTTGCTGTCTGACAGGGGTCTGTCACCCTTCTGCAGTATGACACAGCATGTCCAGTAAAAAAATACCACAGTTTATAAACATTGTCTACTCACTTTTCATCACAGTGAGATTTTGTGGTCTTATCACCCAGCCGTAGCCATAACCAAATAAAGAGAATCCAAATACAAGATATATTTAATGGAAATATAAAAATCCCATTCACATCTGCAGCAAGTTATTTGGCTCTGAAATATGGCCTGTAATCATTCAGAACACAAAACAAATGCTGTTAGAATGTGGCCCAATTAGCAAAGTGTAAAAAATTACAACACGAGAGGTTTTCTTTCCGTCCAGACATGGCAGCCAGAGATTCGTTTGCCAAACAACAAATGTTCGTTCAATTGCTATCACCTGCCAAAAAATGGCTGTAAATATTGCTGTAAGGCAGGCTGGGCTGGCTGGGGAACAGCCTCGAGCTTTTGGGCCAAAAAGGTTGTTGGCCCTTAGAATCTGGATGTTTCTCCACACTCGTTCCAACCCTGAACCATTTTCCACCTGACTCCACTCAAACTCTGTCCAAACTGGGTAGAAAACAAAAAGGTGTACATGACACTACCTGAATCCAGGAAGTAATGCTGGAAAAACTTCAGTTTCAACATTATTTTTCAGATTTGTTGCCATTTCTATTTATCATCATCCCAGTCGGCAGCCCCTTTCTCTCGTCTCCCACCCATCACTTCCCACAAGATTACAGCGGCTAAACGCAAGGACTTTATTTTAACGCAGTGCGTTAGAAAATCAAAACTAACAACTAAAAAAAAGCAGCTATAAATACTAGTGCCACCAGCCCGAGGGGGTCCTCTGCTACATAATGAGATTTTGGAGTGTCTGAGAGGATGAATGAGCAGTGTAGCCAAAGCAACCAAACATTCAGATTTCAATAAACTTGCTTCACTTTTAAAATGTTTAGCCTTGGGTTCTTGATAAATGAAATGTTGAGCAGCCGCTGGTGGCATTTTCTGCATAGCAGAAAAGAAAAGGAAATATTCAGCAGATTCTGAGATTAACCTTCTCAGAAGCAGGCTCGTGGATTTTTAAAGGTTATGTCAACCATGTGGCCAAATGGTGTGTACAGGGGTCTGAGCTCTTTCCACAGCATCCTCATTACCTGATGTGGGTTTCACAGCAATTTTTACTTTAGGCTGATTCATCATGTTAAGTAAGCAAAACTGGAATAAAACTTACACTCACATAAGTATAACCTCTAGATAAAGAGCGGAAACATTCTTGCTGGTTAAGTGGCCCCTATGCTCCATTAAGCATGTTCTGATTCTCTCTGCCTTGCTACTTCTACTTAATTTATACAGGAAATGACATCAGGTTAGCAGTAGAGGGAGGAGTGTAAATGTAGAGAAAAGAGTGGATGGGTAGGAAAAACTGAATAAGAATTAACTTGAATAATCAGTAAGGTCCATCATGAAATCATGGAGGAGGAAACTGATCAAATGAATGTGACTTAGCACACAGCTGAGGTCCATGGGAAAGAGCCAACAATATTGTATTGCTTCAGCTGTAAGAGCAAAAACACAGGAAGGTGGGCGGGATAGAAAGAAAAAGTGGGAGAGAAAAAGAAGGACAAAGATAACAGCATGCAGGAAGCAGGCCCACAAGCTTAATCACATTAACACTGACTGGAGGAAGGATGGAGGGAGGAAGGAAGGATAAAGCAGGAGTGCTGCGAGACAGAGCCATATTGGAAATCAAGTCTCGTTCTGAGAGCTAAAAGGTCAGCATGGTCATGGTGTGCATGTGTGTACGTGTGTGTACTTAGCAGGTTGGGGCCACTGGAGAGCTCAAGGTTTGCAAAGTAAAGGAGGTCGATAGTGCATTACTGAGGGAGCAAGAGTACGGTAAGAAGAGTGGAAATAAATAAATAAATAAACCCTACAGTGCTTCTGTCTGTCTATTTGCACTCTGCTGCCGTGGAAGAGGCGCCATCTCCACCAGGAGTGTGTATGAAAAAAGAATGGTGTCTTTAGAGAGATATAAATATCTACAGTAAATCCCACAAAATACTCACTCCAGCTGCAAAAAAAGGGAGGGGGGGGGGGGGGGGGGGGTCAATCCCACGACCAAAAGCACAACGATCAAACGTCGTCTCAAAGATTTGTTT
>JBAMHV010000018.1:13167847-13192204 GCA_037177535.1 Pseudomugil gertrudae
CCCCCCCCCCCCCCCCCCCCCCCCCCCCCCCCCCCCCCCCCCCCCCCCCCCCCCCCCCTCTCTCCCCCCCCCCCCCCACCACATTAAGATACAGATACTAAATATCACAGCTTCTGTCAGCTATCTGTTGCTCTAGTACACATTACATGATGAGGCGGGGCCTGACAACGATGTGGGAAAGATTCTCTCCTGCAGCACCTTTCCAAATCCAAATTCCCATATTAACATCTACCCTCACCGATTATGCTTAGGAAGGTGAGATGACGACTGATGTAATTACACTTAAGTGAGAAATGTCACTGCTATAAAAGATGGTAAAAGAACAGGTGGAAAACGGGAGCAAAGGAAGGGAAGAGGAGCCAGAGCTGTGTGGGAGTTAAGTCACAAACTGACTGGCAGTCCTGCTGAGGGACACACAAACATACATTGTGTGGCATCTGTGCTGCAGACCTGTGTGAGTCAGACTGACGCCATGACGAGCAGCCACACAGAGAGGAATCGGGCCTGTTTGAGAGAGAAGTGATCTTGATGTGCAGCCAGGAAATGTGGCTTCATCACAGCGAGTATACAAGTCTTCAGACAGATACAGCAAAAGGTCAAGTAGAAATATCCAATATCAGCATGTCTTTTAAACATCTGAATACCATGAGTAATTTTACTGCTTTGGATTGCAACATCCAGGACAGCACGTCACGGTCCAATTCCGGTTTTTGCCTTCAGCAAAATCTCTTCATTTTGTATCCAGGCACAGAGGGTTGGGCATCACTTCTGTTGAGGATTGAAGGGCTCTACCAAACTTCAAATGTTCCAATGACCCGAACAATACGAGTAAGCGGAAAAGGCTAAATCAGGTTTAGGCTTATAAACCACAAACTTTGTATCCTGTATATCTTTAGCCAAAACAATAAACCGCTTCCTATCTACAGTAATTACTGCACATGAGATCAGGACATTATCACTGCTTTTATTTTATTTAAACTCTGTCATACAGTTTTAGACTCTATCTAAGCCCCCACACCACAATCTTCCTAATCACTTGGCCAATCTTCTCTGTTCTGCGTGAGTAATTTCCCTCCTCTTATGTTCATGGGATCAAAGAGAAGTGCTCATCATCCTTGGTTTTTTGGTCCTTTATGGGAAGAGAAAAAAATCACAAGCAGAGGGTTGATAAGGGAAAAAGAAGGGAGTTACTGGGATTAATCCTTGTATACAGGTACCCAAGACACAAGGTACACAAGATGACTAAAGTGAGAAATTTTTAAATAGTCTGATGCACTTTTCCGTTTTGCTTCCAAACAATCTAATAGATTTAGAAGTACTTAAAAACTTTCATTTGTGTGTTGAGCTTGAGTAACTGCAGTCAGTTCTTTTTCACAACCAGTCTTCATTGAAGAGAAGCTATTATGGGAAAAAAAAAACAAAAAAAAAACACCTGATTTACCACCTTTAAGGGAAACACCCCCTCTAGTATCCCTCTGCAACTCCCATCCTTTCACATTCCATAGCAAACAGACAGCTTTGACATAATCCTCCCCAACTGTGCTCAAAGCTTTGCTGCCTGCTATAAATCCATATAAGAGCATCAGAATTTCCGCATTGTAGTGTAAACTACATTCCAGTACTCCCCCATGCAGTGTCCCCACTATGAAACTTGGACAAGACACTCTGGCTCCAGCTCTGGCCATCCATCTTTGTTCACTCCCTACTATGGAGTCGTGGTCTTAGGTTCTCTTCTTCTGCTTTGTTATAACAGTCCATCACATCATATATTCATCTATAGGTGAAACAGCTTTTCCATATTAGAAAGTACATCAAACAGCAAGTCCCTCACACTATCACAGTTCGCCTCCTCAACTCTGGAGCCCTTTACTTAATCATTGACCAAATGGTGGGGGAAGGGTCACCTCATCAAGATCAAAGCAAACTTAAAGACCAAACCTAAACAACCAGAGGAGCATGGTCTGGTGAGCAATATGGCAAGGCAACCACATTAAACCCGCTGGATTTATAGACCACTTTATTGGCTCTCCTAAATGACTCCAGCCAAATGGGCTCTCAATGAAACATGGAAACTCAGCCGGCGAGATCTGTGCGATGTGTGCAGCGTCACTGGTGAGCAAGACCAGACTATACTTTCATATGACAAACACCAACATGACGGGGAAAAAGAGAAACTTGAGGTCAGCTTAGTGGCTGTTAAACCAAACCAAAAGGTGCCTGGACCCAATCCCCTCCTCACCACTTACACCACTGTCTTAAAATCAGTTTTTGTCAAGTTATCCATTTTAGTGATTAATAGTTTATTGCAGGAAATATTACTGTGACTCAAACAAGCTACAAGAGAAAGAAGTGCTCTGAACCACAAAAGGAGAATTTTATTATTTATCAAAGACCAACAAGTTACAACAAGCCTTTTAAATATGTTAATAAAATACTAGAGTGTGTTTAGTTCTCATTAATCTATCCTAAAATGTCCAATAACAACAATTTTTCCTCCTTCTGACCATTATTTCGCTGAAGTGTATACTCAAGAGAATGGGTAAACAAGGATGTAAAACCACAGAGCCAATACTAATGAAAACAGAAAAACACATTTCATCCAAAGCCACATCTCCAAAGAGCGTAATTAGAAGCCAAGTCACAGTAGTTAGCATTATATCCCCACCTGTGGCTGCTGTCTGGGAATTACCTTCAAACTCTGCACTCAGTATTAAGAACAACCACAACAAAGCGTGACAGATTCGCCTTTTAGCTGATTCAATTCCATGTCAGTGTCACGGCACAATGACCCATTATGGTTACACACATAAAACCAGAAAAACAAAGCGAATGATTGAGAGTGATGCGAGGTAAGGGAAAGAGAAGAACGGGGGGGTTGGTGGAGGTGAATCCAGGTCTGAGTCAGAACATCCTGAGGCACTCTTTCATGTCAACGTCATTGTTTAATGAAACCCAGAGGAGGTTTCTCGTGAGGAAACATTTGTGCACAACTGCTATATGCTTAATTCAGGAAAAACTGACTAGAAAGGAGCAGCTTTAAGTGAACTGGGTTGTGCCAATGGTGGAAAGTAGAAGTAATATAGAAGAATAATAAATAATAATAAAAATAGAAGGTTAAAAGCTCATAAAAGTCGATTTTGCATAATATAGGCCCTTTAAATAACTCATTGTAACCTCGCAATGACTCTTTTCTTCATGGGGGTTCCTTATCATAAGAAGACATCTTCCATCCATCTTTTTCTGCTCGTTATGAAGATTGTTTCCCTCATTACATCCATTACACACTCGCACAGAGATTAGAAAAGTGCCACAAACACAGAACTGACATGTACATTTCAGACATGTAAATAAAGTTACAACTCCAACATTATTTAACATTTGCCTCCATTTTCATTAATGTCACCCTCAAAGGGGCAACAAGCTTGTAAAAAACAATCCAAATTGTTATTGGGAGGATCTTTATCTCTGCTTTGTGAAAGAATCAAGTTTAAAATGACTTGTGAGGCATTTGTACGGACATAAAAGCCTAACACCCGCGTGCAAACACACAAACACAAAGGGTCGCGGAAATAAATTGATTGTCGAGTGACAATAAAGACAAATGTTCACATTCGCCTCTGTAAAGCTAATCAATCTTAATCCATGGCATCCCTTTGACAACAGGGAGTGGGAGGAAACCTGGATCGATAGAAGACAAATATGTTGGGTAGACAATGACGTGGCATTAGTTGTGTGTTGTTCCAGGGTGAAGTCAATGCCAACATTCCAGGGATTCCTGACACTAAGCGGTTGGTTTTACCCGAGTTACCTGATAAAGAAAAGAAGAGAAAAAAATCTCTACATAAAACTAAATAAAGAAAATAATTAAACATTCGTTGTTTGGATTGCTGCAATGACGTCAGGGTGGGTTTGGGCTCCACACACTTGTATGCTGGGGGCAGTGGGACTCTGGTCCTCTAAAACCACAACTCTCTGGAGACATTTAGGGATTTATTGACCACAGGGGCAGTCTGGGAGTCTGGAGTGAATACATTGTCTCCAACTAGACCCAGTGGGAGAAGAAGCAGAATTAGTACAGGAAAGGGCCACTGGGGAGTGCCTGTGTGTGTGTCAGAGCTCACACAGACAAATGCTGCTGTGCACTGGAGACAGGTTAACTGCCAGTGTCTGCACACAGCGGAAGACGGGCCAAAGAGCTGCCGCCCCAAACATCCGCTATTTAGAGAACAGCCATTGATCTTCCCCCCTTGTCTCCTGTACTCCTGTTTCTCACTACACCTGCTCTCTCTCTACCTCACCTTTTCTCTCCTTTCTGGCTGCAACCCTAACCCCCAACATCCCCCCATCCCCTCCCTCCTTCCCCCTTTCAGTGCTTTCTCTCCCTGCTCACTTTTGACAAGACACCAGTCAGCAGCTCGAACACTAAAGTCCAGTTTTTTCTTTTGTACGCTTCTTTCCCTTACCCTCCTACATCCCCATGTAAGCAGTGAGTCAGATTAAGAGTCAGTCAGCAGGATGACAAGAAAGCCAGTTTAGCCTTGATGGTGCGTTACCAATAGTCTTACAACAAACTGGGTCCCTTGAATATTTCCCCCCCTTTTTTCTTTTGCCAAGATTGGTTTCTCACAATCAGTCCCTTTGCATTTTCACAGAATGATGTGAATCTTAGGGGGCTTTTCCCCACTACCATCATAAAAAACACTTAATAGGAAACTCAAGAAAGTTTAGGTTTGTCAAGGTTTCCCCTTAGTTTGTAATCAATAACTACCCGGGTTCCCCGGTACAGTTTTTGGTAAAACAGTATCCTGTCACAAAAGATCCAAGAATTCTGTGTATGAGCAGGATTCAGTGGGAAGAAAAGCCCGGACACTGAAGCCTTTGTGAGACAGCCAGCCACCCACATGCAGCACTAGGCCTGCATTAGAACCATCTCTAACTAAATCAAGTATACAGTTTTTCTCAAGTAGATGCAGGGCAGCAGAAAGCATCACGGATGCCATAAATTCATAATGAATAAATAAAACAAACTTTCTCCACTAACTCCACCTGCCCTGCTCTGGGCAGCAAACACAAAAGGTATTGAAATTGTTTGTGTATCATCTAGGAGCTAATTCAGCAACATAAGACTGAACTGAAATGCTTCTTCAGCTAAACTAAACCATCACCTTTCTCATATTACTAAAACCAAGATGCCATACCAGTGAGTACTGCGATTGTAAGAGGGGACGGGGAGTCCATAAACATGCACTTTGTCAAATTAGTGTCTACATACACACTTGCTTCTCAAAGCTTTGTATTTCAACAGTACCATCGCATGACAATGGAAGCGCATGTGTGCGTGTGTGGCTTAGCATCTCCTCAGTTTTGCTCATCACAATGGAGTATGTGTCAGGGTGTTTATGTTTGTGATAACTACACGCCATCTAGCTTCCACACCTCCACTTGCCTCCCAGGTCACACCTGCCACTTTCCCAGCAAACTGAATAGCTCCTATAAGCTTATACTGCGAAAGCAAATATGGCTTCAGATGCATGCTGCTCCCCTGCTTGCACACACCTACGCATGCTGTCACTCACTCAGCCTTGCATACACAAACACAAGCCAACTAAAATTACCATCTATATGAAGTAATGACGTGCTGCGCTATATGGACTCAGTATGGCAGTTTTTCTCTTTTGTTAGCTACGCATTAGTAAGATCAAAGACAGCAGCACCCTACCAGAGGAAATGTCAGGTTTCTAGCTACTGCTTGAAAACAAAGTGGCCACATATGGCACGGTATTGTGAAAATCTGTTGGCGTTAGACTAATTGACGAAGCAAGAACATACTAAATGTGCTCTATTTTGGAAAGGAGAAAAAAAAAAAAAGAAAACCCATGTGGGATTTATTTCCAGACAATTAAGTGTAGCGCTGCAGAGCTTACGTAAAAGCTTTTGGATGCAACGATCTTTTGGGAAACCAAAGGATGACGTAATTAAGTTTTCCCCTCAGTGAGCTTGTGGTGTTTATTGGTGATGGAGGCTTTTTCTTGCTTGCTGTGTCAGAATGAAACTCAAATCAGGTAGTCTTCCTGTCAGTACAGCTGGGGAGGACGAGGCGGTGATGCAAAGGAAAGTGTAAAATGACAAAGATTAAAATATTATCTCTAAGTTATGCTTCATTCAAGTGCACATTTGCCACTTGGTTCATTTTGAAAAAACACAAAGTAAAAGTTTCCTTCAGTTTTTGATGTTTAACAATGTGTTGCACCAAAGTACCCGACACAACCTTTCAAAGTGGTGTGAGTCAAACTGCAGGATGGGAAGAAGGCCCCTACGCTCCCTGGGGAAACCCTGGGCATCTTTGCATGCCAGGCATCTATCGCGTTGGTTTGAATAATTAACTTGGAGCCTATTTATCCTCTTGACTTATTGCTCAACCACTGGCTCACCCTTTAATTCCTTCAGCTTTTTGTTAAAACCTAAAAGAAAATTTCAAATCTGAGATGGTGATGGTCTCATGGGGTTGTGCTAAAAACATGACACACACTTTCTCTCTATAACAGAGTGAAAGCCTGTGGTTTGTGGTGACCGTGTCATTTCAGAAAGAGAAAGACGTGCACGGTGCTTCTGATCTTTTCCAAGTTACCCAAAACGTGGGGATTTCTGCTAATTATGCATGTATTTTGTGTCTGTGATGGGTAAGCACAGAACACAGATATGATGAGAAATATATGTAAACAGACGTGGCATTAATGGGAAATGTCGCAGTTTAGAGAACCGTCACTCAATGGAATTTATGAGTTATTCCTCTAACGCAGTGTTGGCCAGGTTTTGCCGATTTACACTGAAATATTACATGTTAGTAAATTAAAAACTAAATAAATAAAGAGTTCCTCTAACCGGAGGTCACTTACCAAAATAATTGAGCATTTATTCATACATTTAGCAACTTTTACATCATATTTCAGAGCACTGTTTTGAACATGTACGATATTTCCTCTCATCTACAGACATTTAAGGTTTCTGGGCAAATTACAAGGCCCCTTGTTAAGCCTTGTTACAGTCTTGATATGCTATATTTTCTTAATGCTTACAAAAAGATTGTTTGTGCATGCGTTTATATTTTCCCCTGAATTTATAAACACATGAAAAACAACATAATGAAAGACCTAGATCAGAAGCCATTCAAAACAAGCTCCATGTCTGCTTTCATTTCCCATAATTTATTCAGACCTATGATAACACCAACTTGGGAGGGCTTTATTTTTGCAATACAATAAATGACGTCACTTAAACTTCCATATCAAAAAAGAAGAATGTGTGTAAGGTTTCAATCAACTTTTAACCTTAGAAGCTCTAAAAAGTCACCATGTTTTTAAAAAAATCTAAAGCTCTAAAAAGCAGAGAATATCTGCAGCCTTTTGCAATGTGCATACTGGTCCCTCTTTTAGACCTGTGCAAGACATTTAATGCACCCATTTTTTATTCTCTTATTCCAATCCTAAATAATTTAATTGAAGCAACTTTATCACTCTGTAATATTAACCCAATGACTGTGTTGGTTTAACCTAACACCTGCCATAATCCTCTGCTTTTCTTCCTCCCGGTTCAGTCCTAGAATTACCCATCAATTCCATTTCATTCCTTTAGTACAGAAAAAATAAAACAACCAATGAGAATGCAGAATGGGCAGGAAGATGATAGTAGATTGGCTCATAGGGGGGAAGGTGGGGGCAGCTCAGCCACCCCCTAACAACAGCAGTGAAGTGTGAAATGACTGAATACAAGAGACGGGGAGAATTCACTCTTCCAGTTTTGGTCTCTGTAGCATCTAGTATTTTCACCGTCTTCCTCCCCGTTTCTCACTTGCTTCTCATGTCAGATCCCTTTTGTTTTTCCTCTGCACTTCTCCCACACACTCACTCTGTTTCCAAAGTGCTTTCTCTCCTCACCCACCCCCCATTTCCCCTTCATCCGCCTCGGCTGTCAGTGTGCGTACCACTGCTGACTCTGCGGCTCACACTGGACAGCGCTCTGCTGGGGCTTCAGCCGTTACCTACACGCTCACAAAAATACACAGTTGTCTGCTGCTGTTGAAGCTGGAGGAGGTCTGGCTGCCTCCTGACGGAAGAAAACAAATTGCACACCGTGCCACACATGCCCACACACAAGGCATACATGCACATTAACGACTCAGCTCGGGTTGAGCAGGGTCTCTTCACTGACCTACTTCTTCTTCTTTACTCAGAGGCTAACACTAAGCACCAATAAAAGGGAGCAATGAGGGCTGCTGCTCGCATGATATGCATGTTCCGGACCAAGAGGTGGCCCCTTACGCCCCTTACGTCCCTCATCTTTTTATAGTGTTAAGGAAATGGCTAAACAAAAAAAAGTACCACTTTTGCAGACTGGAGGCGTGAGCAGAACTAGACTCGTGCAGCCATCTTGTTAGGCATGTGTGAACGATAAGAAAAGAATAAGAATGAAAGGCAGAAAATTTGTTTGAGGGCCTGTGTTATAAACAAACATGCACCTATTTTAACTTTAAGCTCTCCAGCGTGACTGATCAATATTGTCCTTGAAAATATTCCTTTTCTAAATAATGAATGTTTTTTTTCCAAAATTAGCACAAAAAAAGGCAGAAGGCAGAATACTTATCCTCCTGGAATAACCACTTTTTTTAATTTAACAAAAACTGAGTCATGGGTAGAAGAATACAACATGTCTTAGTCTAAAAATGCCATCCAACTATTATATCACCGCACTGTTCTTAGCTGCAGTGTGAATGCAAAAAGCTAACCTGGCTAAAAGGACACGCCTTGGATTGCAGTCTATAAATGCACATAAAGTTCCCAGCCAATGCAGCAAAAAGTCACATTTATCTTTCTAAAAGTAAACAAACAACACAACACTGACATTTTCAAATGACTCAACAGCTGCACTGCTGCCAATGAATTTAACTGGAATTGCACTTTTTATTAAAAAGCTATTTTCAGGTAGTTTCCGGACAGAATTTGATATGCGTTCCTTCATGAAACCACAGAGGTGTAACATTACCATGCAGCTGCTGTGTATTTGTACAAATGGAGACAAAGCGGGTTGATCATAACCATTTGTGGCACAGCACCTGCAGCCAAAATAGGTGACTATCACAGAGGAAGAAGAGGTGCTTCCCAGTCACCCAAAGGCCTCATCATAGATTTCCAACGATAACACACACATAAAACAGAGGAAGCTCACCGAGGGGGAAGCATGTGCCATTGTTGAAGGTCTTCTGGGCCCTTCTGCTCATCGAGCCTTGACAATAGCTGCATTGATAACACCTACTAGTGAAAACGTTGCCAAAGGAAAGAGAGAAGGACCCAAAATGGGACAAAAAGAAATGGAATGAAAATGATATTGCAGCCTGTGAATGAGCTCCCATTCTTTTCCTTACCATAAGGAGAGGAAAGCCTTGGTTGGAAAATAACTTTTCTTCCCTTCTTTAACACAAAAAGGATGAAGGAGGATACAGGGAAGCATAGGGGGAAATAAATAACCTCACACTGGTTTATCAGTCAGTCAGTTTAGTCAATTCATGATGGGTCAGGTTGGGCAGGATCACAATAAACCCTGCCAGTGAATGACAGCCACCTTCATACATCAATCCAGCTGACAAGCCATTCATTCAATCACCACCCTCGCTTATGGAAATAATATGCAAACTCACTGCCATGCACTGGTCACATTTACAATTACTCACCAACTCCATTCCCACGCAAAATTATTATTTGCTTTTGCAGTGCAAGAGCAAAGAGATCCTTTCTATGGCAAGCTTTTCACAAGCAGAGCAAAATGATAACCTGTAGCAGACATCTGCACAATTCTCACTTAACATGTAGGAGGATAGAGGGTGGTTACATTTGGCTCCTTATTAAGATTATTAGAAAATAATCAAATAAAAGGACAAATGAGAACCATCACAGTTTAGGGAGGGGAAAAAAGCTCAACTATAAAATCTGGGCTTCGTGTCAACAGTTCAGTCCACATCTGAAACAATAAATATCTAAATCACTGTCATGTCCAATGTGCACCTCCGGGCCCCGTGAATAAGTCTGGGTTTCCACTCTTTACATGCATTCTGTTGCATGAGGACAGGGAGAAGTCAGCCGGATTTAGTGTTTTCTACGAGTGCAACAGGACAACTTGACAAGACTTGCATGGCTTGTTTGGGAGGATGATTGGCAGGCTGTACACTTAAAAGTTTACAAAAGGAACAACTGAGCAGGAGTTTGTACAAAAGGTAAGAGAAGGAGTACTAAAAGAAATCCATCACAAGGTTAAGTAGCATAGCTGAATCCTGTAGACAGCGATTCAGGGTCAAAGAGTTTGACCAGAGTTATAGAATGCTTTTTCCAGAAATACGGTGACGATTCAGGTTTGAGCCTGAACACCACCTCTTCTCTTGTCATATTCAGCTTCAGTTCCAACCACTCATTCTTCAATGTTAGCAACAACTTTAAAAATGCAATGCTAACCATCACACTTCAGTCATGCTAATCAAATCCACAAGCATGACCTCAGAGGTATTTTAAACATGTATGGGCCACAACGCGTCATCTCAGATGTTTGCAGGAGAGATATCCATCTACTCTGATAAATGCTGTGTTAAGGCAAGCAGTCACAGCAGCAACAGCAAATTCGCTGCCCATAAAAATGAGCAGTGGATAGATTTCAGTATGCAGCGTGCCAGAACCACGGGAGGGAGACTAAATGATTATGTTACAACAACACCATTCCAGCTCCGAGAAAACAACAATCAGGGTCTAGGTAGGATATTGCGGCCAACTAAAATTAAAGGAGAGTGGGAGTGAGACAGACCGAAGCAGGGAGAGTGGGAGGCTGATTTCATGGAGATCATCAGGGCCTGCAAAGCATGCTTAGCTGTTTGTCTCAGAGTGAGCACCCTAAAATACATGCATTTCCTTAAGAGTTGAAAAGGAAAAAAAAGGATTAATTTGATGACCAAAACAGCTGGAACAAGCTGATCGTGTGTAGAACATCAGTTGTCAACCCAACAAGCTTTTCAGAAACCAAACCCGTAACAGTCTGCACTGCATCATTCAGTTTGTTGGTTTGCATTGGAGAGGTTAACTGGAAGCAGGTCGAGACGAATGCAGATTGTCTGAGCGATAAGATACCCAGTTAGGGTGATGGGTAATAAAAGCCACTGCGGCTCTTCCCTGACATTTAACACGGAAACAATTCAGGCATAGTGTGTCTATGCCCCATCTGGGACACTATGTAACTATTCAGCAGGGTTACTGATACACATTTGCTGTTTGATAAACAACTTCTACAAAATGGCCCCTGATGCTGGTGTTACCACAGTGTCATACAACTGTAATGCTACCCACAAACATATTGTTTATTTCATCTAACTGTTTATTACCATATTCTGTCATATGATGGGTAATCTGGCAAAACAAAAGAAATAAGACCAAAGCAACACCAGCAAACTTGAAACTTTTCTAGAAAGAGAGGTATCTACTCAGTATAAAATGCTCACCTAGATCTTATAGCACTGCATCCAACTTCTTTTGTATTCAGCTGTGTCCAACATCTTAAGCCCTTCTAAAACCTCTGTTTGTGTGCATGCGCGCATGTGTTGCTGCAGATTACATTGTTGCTGGTGAATGTTATGAAACAAAGCCAGGGCTTTAGTAAGGGAGTTCCTCTGCTTTAGGACTTGTAGTGCAGGCTCATGACAACTACTGGTGCAATAAAATAAAAAAAGAAGCAATTAAGATGCATTTTTTTACCTCACAGTCTGGGACAAAACAATCAAGCCACTCACCTCTTTCTTTGCTTACTAAACTAATCACACACAAAGGGAAATTCTTCTAAACCTAAAACAGAGAAGGGAAAACCGGGGGATTGTGCCAACACAGAACTAAGGAAAGAAAATATTTTTTTTAAATGTGTGCAGATGTTTGTAAAAAAAAAAACAGGCTGTGCATGAAAGGTGAAGTGGAAAGAGGACAAGAAAGAGGTGAAAAACGGCATCAGTACAATGGGGACAAGGAATGAAGGTGATACATGAGTAGCAATTAGATGGCGTCAGTGGAGCCAGCAACCTATAGAACAGCAAGGCGCCCGCACTTTAAGCAGTCGATCACTGGTAGTTAACCTCTAAAGAAGCTAAGAAATTAATTTACACACCAGGGAGACAAAGCCCAAAAAGGACAAAGTTAAAGTAGAAGGCCACAATGTTCAGGGCAGTAGATTTACCACTAATGGTGAATGTACGCACAACAGCTTTTATTTCAATCCCAGTTCATTTGTTCAAATTCCACTTAGTTTGGAAAATTGTGACAGCGCAAACAAACTGATTCGAATCAAAAGGAGGGGGCTCTATCTGCTTTAAGTGGAAGAAATACAAGGAGAGAACCACAAAGCAAAGTGAATTGTGGGCTCAGCACACAATATTGTGGGTAAACACAACCAAAACATAACCGCTTGAGCCAATAAGGGGTTCTGGACAGAAGAAATGGCTCTCAACTGGATGTGAAAGAACTTGGGAGAAAAAGCAGCAAAGGAAATATAATCAACAATATGACTCACTTCTGTGTTTTGCTAGCAGTTACATTACTGACGGAGTCATTTACAACCATCCAAAAAAAAAGAATAAAACCATAAAGTGTTTTGCTGTTTTCTTGTTTTCTTCTGTCTTTAAGGTACTTTTAATTTGGCGGTTTCTTTTTTTTCTTTATCCTGTTCCTTTTCTTCTATGGTTTGTTCCTTTCACCGGTTGCATTGACCAACCCCACACCTACAATTTCCACTGGCAGTGCTTTATTTTCCATGTCAAGTGACAGATAGCAAAGCGCTTTTAAAAACATACCAAATTACAAGCATAACAGACGCAGGAAACGCACCAAACTGCCCGTCCCATGACACGTCCCTCTGCCAGCGGATCAGTCTTCTCTGTCAAGCATAGATTGGCCTTAACTCCAACTTCCTTTTAGAAAAGCAGCCCTTTCTGTCAGGAGGCAGTAGTTACTGGTTAAACCTTTTCCTAAAAGATTAAGTTTACTCAAGATCAAATTTATGGTGTACCTATGCTCAAGTGTCACTTAGCTTAGCAACACACCTTGTATTCACCTTGTAGTCTTAAGGCCCACACCATGTTTGACGCAGAAGATGGATATGCAAGCACACCGACAGTTTTGTCCCATCTCCTATACCATTAATGTTTCAGGAGCCTTGCAAATCCATCTATTGATGCAGCAAACAGCAATGCCACTGGAAACCATAGGGTCAATGTTAAGGATTATAGTTGACAAACTACCATCTAACAAGGTCAGTGACAGTTTGTGGTCACACTGAGTGGGAGGGCCAACATATAACTTTGAGCCAAACAAACCACATTTTAATATAAAAGTGTCTCATTACAATATACCAGATTTAGGTCACCGTATAAGATCAATTAACCCTTTAGTTTCTCTTTGCAGATCATTGGGAAACGTTCACATGTGACATCCAGTTGTTTTTGGGGGAAACTGGCCTTAAACTGTGAAAACAGCTCTGAATTTATCAGTTCACACGACATTAGGCATCGGGCTTTCTCAAAGCGAACGTTTGACTGCTTGATCATTATGCTGCAGCACTGAGTGGCCACAGATGAGTCAGATGAACAAGGTGCAGTGATTCCCAAAGACAGGGTCCTGACCCACAAGTGGGATACAGGAGATGTTATGCGAGTCAGCAAATTTTTCCTTCAATCCACTGTACTGACGAGATGTGAACGTGCAGTTAACCAGTCAGTCACAAAAAGAGGCCTTTTGGGTTTTTTAAGCCAGACTCAGAACTTCCGATCTGGAGCTTCAGCCCTGAATAACCTGTACTGTATGTTTACTGTACATAAACTGCCACCTTTTCCTCCAGGTGCTCTGTTGCTTCTCATCACCGTCTCACTCACGCCCACCCGCTCACTCGTATATAACTGGAGATACAACACAGCTGGCTGGATGGACGGGGGTCTCATCAGCACTAGAATTACTAGATGTCAGGTTAAACCAGCCTTTCCCAAACTGGGGGCATTCAATTTTTTATGGATAAACAACCAAGTTATTACTGGCCCCAAATTAAAATCCAATTCGCTATTATTTTGTTGAGAGAAGCTGGTTTTGGACATGTAGGTGTTTTATTACAGCCACGAACCAAATCCACCAAAACTCACTTTATATATTTATTTATGATGATTTTCATTTTCAGGCCTCACATATAGACTTCCTTTTATCATCAAGTGCCCAGAAACAAATATATGACAGATGCCATTTTAAAAATGTGAATTTGCCATCATTTCCACGAGTGAAGCAGATTTGATGCTTTGTAACAAACGTGAACATAATCCACCAAACAACTTTTTCTACTTATAAATGAAAACACTGATACGTTTACAGCCTTACATTTAGAGGAGGATGTCTCATTTCATATAAACACACAATTAACAATAAGTCACTAAGTTGTCAGAGACAGGTGGCAGCATGGGTGAGTGGGTGAATGGGTGAGGGGGGAATTGGTTGCAAACACAAACTGGCATTATTTTGGGGTCACAGCTTAAGAAGTTGGGAACCACTGCACTAGTAGATTAATTCACCTAATAAACATGACAACATAAATATAAAGGGCAGTGGCGTGTGACGCTGAAATGGATACACCTTTTACATACATAAGGGAGCATAAATGGGGCTTGAGCAGGTACACCAATACAAGCAAAACCCCTCAGTGGTTTTCACACCTTAATCTATGCTTCTGACAGATCAGCACATATACACATCAGTAACCTATACATGCACATCCCCAGAAATGCAAGTACACACTGTACTCTGCAACAATGTAATTAGTAAACTAGGTATGCTGCACTTGGTCTTTTGACCACCCGTAACAAACCAACAAGTGCATGTGTTTTTTTTTAAGAGCTGCCTGCCCTAAAACATATGCCACACACTTAATGCTAGATTTACTAATGTTTATTTCTCTTTACTTAAAAGAAGAAAAATAGAAAGAAAAAGGCAGTATTGGATGGATCCCAAAGAAATCTCAATGGACAAAATCAAATTCCAATTTCACAGCAGGTTAATCTACCAGGATCAATACATCTGCACATCATTTTCACTGCTACATTATGCATTTACATACATGAATACATTTGAGTTATTCCAGTAAATGTAGCAATATTACACAATAACATCAGTACTGCATTTTTTACCACTGAACATGAATAAATAAAAGAAGCAAGTGTCATATGTGGCTTAGTGTTATGAGTAAGAAGAAATTCCACTCTTAATTTCAGCAGCTGAATGTTGGGGCTGCATGCTCATAACGAAAATGTTGGTCAATGATAAAATAAATGATCTACTGTCGGAAAACAAGCCAGCATCACGAATTGTGAAAGTTAAAAAGGTTTCTTATAACTAGTTATGTTTTTCAGAACTTATAGCTACCTCTGGTTAAGACAAGGAAAACGGATGACTAACCAGGGAGCAGTGTTAGCAAAAAGTTCCAAAAAGCACCACAGTTACATTAATAACAACAACAACAACAACAACACATGATTTGTCTGACTCACATGATTGCACGGGAGATCTAGTAACGTCTCCAGAATGCAGTGAGGACCCGGATGATATAACAATCCAGCCTCGCCATTCATCTGGGCCCACACCCTCATGTGCAAGCAGTGCAACAAAAAGAGATGTGCTGTTTGACTTGCTCACAAACCTTTGCTTTACCACAAACCTGTGTGAAGGGTGGGTGAGTGGATTAAAGACCCCCTCAGTTTGATAAAGCAGGAACATCCACATGTGCACTAACACAAAGAGACATATAGAGGCGTGTTAAGGTGATGTAGAGACACTTTAATCACCATGGTCATTTTATGCTGATTGCAAACCCATTTTATTTGGTGAATCCAAACTAAAAGCATGCAGCATGCTTCTGTGACTGTCAGGCTGGAGTTCTTTCTTTCTTTTAATGTAATTTTTTTCTATTAACACCCCCCCCCCCAGCAAAAGGCTGCATCTGCTTTTCAGGTAGGCATATGCTTTCATTTTACTGCCACATTAGATGGTACTTAATTTGATTATTGCCATCCTCCTGGACTTCTCCTCGGTGAACACAGGTTGTGCATTCCAGGCCCGGCCCGCCTCTCCCCACCCCCCCAGGCCTTGTGATGTTTGATCCAGGGCCAGCGAGAGGCCAGCCAGACATTCAGCCCAGGCTTTGGCGCCCTTCCCTCAGTGTAGCATGTACTATAGCTCCCTGCTGTGAGGCCTGGAGGAAATCATGCAGCCAAGAGAATTGTGAAAGCCCTCATCTATTGAGCAGAGGTTAAAGTAGGGGGAACAATACCTTTGACTCCTACCATGCTTCTGTCTTAAGCAGCGCTCATTGCTTTAAGGGAAAAAAGGGTGTGTGTGTGTGTGTGTGTGTGTGTGGGAGGGGTCTATAGGTTTTTTAAAAAATCTAAAAATGCTTTACCAATAATTCACACTTTTTTCATAATTTTCTCTTTAGGGAAAAATTATCTGCATGTCAGAAACAATGTGCTTCAAGAAGCCTTTAAAAAGGAGTATCACAGAAAAGATTAAGCATGTGATTCGTAGCAACCAGCTTATAGCATCAAAGTAGGTATTAAAGCCAGAAAATTATTATCCCAATCTCAGAGAGGTCAAATGAACCAATTTCTTTGCAAAGACATTAAAAACATAAAATATTTGGAACAAATTCGATTTCTGGAAAAATTCAGAGATTAAAGCTGTCGATAAAAAGAAATGGGAATAAGTAAATTATTCTTCTCACAGAAATATCACCCACCCCTAAAGTTTAGATGGTGTGACTGTTTGCAAGTGAGAACCAAACACAGTTAACACGTTATGTAACCACTCATCATACTTAAATCAGTCAGGAGGACTAAAGCTTTTGCATAAATCATCTCGACACCACCTCAAAGCTTTTCTTTTGCATTAAATCCTCCTGCAAAGTCTGCATACGAGACATGAGGCAGCAACAGCAGTCACCCACTTCCCTTCACCCTGCCTCACTGGTTCATTCCTCCCCTCAGGTTAGTGGGTCCTGGGAGGAGTCTGCCATCCTGAATTAAGGTCTCCCTGGTGAGAGGCCAAATGCTTGGTGAACAGAGCTGAATTTGAGTGCTCTCCAACAGAAGGAAGGTCACAATCTTATTACTAGATGTCCATGTTGTAGAGCCACAAATTATTACTCTAAAATGAGATAATGATTGTGAAATATTTTTAAAAACGTTATCATGGGAAAATAACCTCATAAGAGATTAAATAAGAGAGCAATTCATCAGCCAAGACGGAAGCAACGTGGTGCCAAAGAAAGCCTGAATAGAGTGGCTAGTTTGTTGGCAGAAAGGGACAAACGGCTCCATCATAAAAATGAATGATTCATAAATTACAGCACTTTGCAGAGAGCGTATGAGATCGAAGCACATAACAAGAACTGTTATGGATGTAAACGAAATGGTAATGAAGAACAGGAAAACGTCACAGCAACTGCTCTGCACGATCAGCACAGGAAATATATCTCCGCAGGTACCAACAAGAACATTTTGGGATTACCGAATCTGGCGCCAGAGACAAGACGTTTGATGGCGCTGCACAGTATTATGCTGTCTGGCGTGTGTTTGACAGTAAAACTGTGATGTTCTAGGCAGAAAAGGCGAGGGAGTAACAAAGGATCAATACCGACTGAGCCTGTGCTCTGTTGCTTCATCCCCCGAGGCTTAATTCACTGGATGTTTAAAGACGGCCGAGTCACAAAAGGGGATCAGATGGGATTGACCACAGGATGAAAATGTGAGGAGTGTTTATTAAACTGATGTAGCCGAGATGAAGCAGAGGGAAGGTGAGCAGAGATGGGTCAAAAGGTTTTATGAGAGATGAACATAATGGTTATTAAAAGCTAATGTCAGTCTAAGCTAGAGTAGCTTGCCGATTAAAAAAAAAAGGCCAGAAAACAATCTGATGCCTACTCTTTAAGCTCTACAGCCCCTAAACCAGAGCCTGTGGCTCAGATGGATGTTAAACTACAAGCAAAAGCCTGCTGAGGATGATTTGAGACATTTTTCTTCATATATAAAAAATAATAACAATGACTGGGTAAAAAGACAATTAAAAAACATCCTTTTTAATTCTACAATGTCCTTTATGTGACTCTTTAAAGCCTGCAAGGCCAAAGCAAAGACAAAGCTAAAGTGTTGAATCAGCTTCATAGGGATCCTGAAGAGATAAGCTGGGGCAGCCACTCACTCATTCACACACACACCCCCACACACACAAGCGCATGAGTGAGCATGTGTGTTTACAGACAGACAGGCACACACACACATACACACAGCCATTCAGGGCCTGACCAGCTGTCTCACTCCCCCAAACCTACGGGGGCAGGACGATATAAATCACTCCAATGAAGACGAGCATTGAGGGAACATAAGTGGTGTACGTGACACACACACCAACATGCACACACACTCCCTCGAAATGCACTCAGTTCAGGCATATCTTGGGTTAATAATTATTGAAGCAAACATTGTCCAACCACATTTACGAAGGCTCTCTCTCTCTCATAAACACACATATATTCATCAGGACATAGAAAGACAACGTGAAACAAAGAGTCACACCCAGTTTTACGTCATTAGTCTTAAAAATGACCAGCACAGCTACTTCTGCCCAAGTTATAGGCCATAAAGCCGGCTTCTTTCCCTTACTGACTGCAGGTGTGCACCTAAAGACCTTTACCTGTGCGTGTGTGTGACAGTGTTTGCTGTTGCCAGATTGTGCTCAGTGCCAGCAGCTGATAAGCAAAAAGGTCGTATTGCATAACAGGAGTTTGTGACATAATGTTGTAGAAAACCAATGCAGAGACGTTAAAGGCAGACGGAGTAAAGGGAGTCTATTTATGTCATAGCAGCAAGCTGAACCGCTGATGCATCTGACCAGTGAACATCCCTCGCCGGTCCAAATTGAAGTCGGCAGCTCACAGAGCGCATGTAATGATGCAGTTAAGCCTCTCATGGCAAAGCAGACTTTAAGAAAGGGTGGTGGGGGGGTGGTGGGGTGGGGGGTGGGGGTTCTCATCATTTATGCACAAAAACTAATAAATGCTAAATTAAGGCTAAATTAAAAAGAGGTTGAATTTGCCAACTTCAGTCCCAGAAATTGTTCTGGCAGTGCCGCTGAGTCAGCAGGTCTTGAAAGAGGGAAGATGAGGCCAACGGGATGCGAGGCAGGGCCTGCTGCGTGGGAAGGCTTCTTCCTCTCTGCTTCAACAGGAACACATGAACCTAAACTAGATGTTCAAAAACACACCAAACTATTCTTAAAAATACACCACTAACACTCTGGGAGAGATAAGAAGACCAAAATTGCTCATGGGTTTGTTTAGTTCATTTTCTATTGTCAAACTGCTGTTGGCAGTGGGTTTTCTGCCATGCATGTTTTCATAGGAAAACCTGTCTAAACTAAGAACATGCAAGCATACATGGAGAGAAATACTCTGAATGGAAAGTAGCCATAACGAGTGTAGTCAAATAAACCGGCTGTAAAACGTTGCGTTTGCCACAGTAGACTTCGCTTTGCCCTGGTAGCCATAGTGACAAAAGGGTTGCAAAGTGAACCCTGCCATGTTGCACACGTGAGGAGAGGGGAGCTTATGAAAGAAGAATTTGCATTGAAACATAAGGTTAAATGAAGCGCATTGAAGCTCGAGCATGGTGAAAAACAACCCTGTGACCCTCTCTTCATGGTCCTACATGAGGCCCACATTTCATTTGGACAGCCCAAGAACGAGAGAGCGAGTCAGACAGAAAGACACGGGGAGCAGGAGATAAAGAGAGAAAAAGATGGAGAGAAGGGGGAGAGTCTGTGCCTTTGCACTCCCCATTCTGCCCCTGCTCTCTATTTTTGTTTCCTCTTTTTGTGCACACTCAACACACACACACTCGCAGTGCAATGGATTTTCAACTTGGCCCTCATCAGTTGTGTGCCTGATGAAACAAACACTGACAGCCTCTTTACATTTGTAAGGGCCCCGGCAGCAGCTGTGCTTGTCCCACACACACACACACACACACACCATGCATGCGATCACACACACATACACACATACAACCTTTGAATCAGAGGCCTAGCCCCAGCTGGGGCCTACAGGAAGAGCCGACTCTGCACAAAATGGCCCTGGCTGCACCGAGTTGCACTTTGCTACGCACTACGTCTCGCTTACGTGCATTCACACACGCACAGTGTGTGTGTGTCATGTTTCGTTAAACAGAACAACACTGCCACACATTAGTGCTTGATACCTCTGCCATTACACACTCTTTACCCCTCAACCACTGGCTTTGAGGGGCAAAAATGGATTTGACAGGAATAAAACGCTTACAAACCCCACATTTTTTAACAATGCTTGCTCTTCAGCTCCTGTGATATTAAATCAGACATCAACTACCACACACACACACACACACACACACACACACTTGGAGAATATGACTGTCAAGGCAGATCTTTTCTCTTTCTGTCCACTAGCTCATACTGACAATAGTGACTCTAGTTGAAAAGGGTTATTGCCCTGCCTTGTTTGTTTTTCATTAGAAACTCATCCTTCTATTTCAAATCATTTTATGACTGAAAAATTTTAATATAATTTGCAAATAATGTGTTTATTGGGTGCAGAATGTGGGGGTGGAGAGGCAACAACTCACACTTATGTTTCTGGGGAAATGGTTAAGCCAAGCATGTATAATTGTCTTACGCTAATTAGGGGAGGTAAAGAGGGGGTGGGGTGGGGTGAGGGACCAGGGCCACGAGTCCTGCTCAAAGCCTGGAAGGGGAACTCGTGGATCTGGACTCCTCCAGGTGATAACCGTGTAGGCTTAGAGTATATTTGTGGTCTAGGCCAGACGTTGCGCATCAACCCAACAGATGTGACACACGTGCACAGGACTGAAAAATGCTTCCTGCAGCCAGACATAGAACTCACCATTTCCTCAGGTCTTTGAGCCCCAGCTCATGTGCTAATTATATAAGTTATGAATAGACTAAATTAGGCCCAACCAGTTTTAGAAGGGGATGAAAACGCTTAGATCAGTTCTAAACTAGGACTTTGGTTTGAGTGAGTCATCTCTATGGTAGATAAAGCCACTTCCTCAATGCAATGAGGAGATTTAAAACATAAACTTTATTTACAATCCTCCAACTTCATCCGCAAACAGTGGGAAAGCATGCTTAATGCTAATGTAACAGAAACTACCTGGTTTTACTCAGCGAAAGATAATGTCACAGTCTGACATATCGCTGTGATTAAAAAGAAAACCGAGCTGCTGCTTTCTCATGTGTCTAAAACATCTGTCTGCTTTGAGATGACTGCATCTGTGCTGCTTTCCAATAAATAAAGGCGGACACATCAGCACATTGTGTTACAGACACCGATGTGTGGAAAAGGAACTAAAACATCTGTTGGCCAGAGGAGGCCATGCAGATTTTGTTCAAAGTGTTTTAAAGTATTTCACACTTTGAAGTGCATTTAAACCACAGCAGAAGTGGAAAAGTAGAAGTTTCTGGAGACATATCTTGCTTATGTTTCACGCTTTTTATTAGGACAATAAAGCAGGAGTCACATGGACATTTCAGGAACTTAAACATGAAAAGTGTCTCTTTTTGGAAAGAATCAGGAAAAGTCTGTTTAATTCTGACAAAAATCTCTGTACGCTTATTGTTCACTTGCTCCCACAAACCTGTTGCGCACTTTAATATCTTTTCCCACAGAAAAACACTCATTAGTGATGTTTTTGGTGTACTATGTCTGCAGGAAGACACGCTTCTTCTTTTTAACAGCCGTCCACATGGTGTTTTGATGTACCTACGAGCTTCTTCCTTCACTTTCAGCGCATTGACTGACATTGTTTTGGTTGCACGAGACATTACCAAAGCACACCATTCTGCGCGTGATGATGCTTCACAGCAACGTGTCCACATCCAAAACATGGTCAAAAACTTTAACCTTCCAGTGGTGGGAAGGCCCGGTCGCAACACAGCTAACTCGATGCGATGTGTCCGGCTTTTCACACTTTGTCTCGGCCGTGAATGTGGACATTTAGATATTCTAGCTAACCCGAGAGGACAGAACTGACCCGTATCGTTTCCCCATAAATTCACCAGCGGGGTTTTTTTTTTCAGAAAGAAAATGGTCGCTTCACGCAGAAGCCTCCGCAATGCGACTGAACACAGCCTCTTTAAAAAGATTGTGTCGTGTATGAACACCATGGCCCAACACGTACACCGACTCTCGTGTCGTTTTAAAGTGAATTGACTCGCCGAGAACGATACCCAAACGTTGCTGAGCCAAATCCTCCGCTCCCCCCCAAGTGTTCAAAAAATGGAGTTGTCCCTCCGCGAGCTGCAGCAATATCTGCTCTCGCGCAGAGGTCACACGGAGACCTGCCACATTACTACAACCCCGGCGGTTTAGTGGGGTTAAAAGCAAGGACGAGTATGTATCAGCAAACCCAGAAGAGTCCCCACAACGTTGAAAGTGGTCGAAAATGAATGAATATGCGGAATCGCGTGACCCCCTTTCCCTCCTGCTCTACCGCACTCTTTATGGAGAAAATTAAAGAGCCACAACATGTCGGTTTATCCATCCACATCCACGTACCAACTTAAACACGAACTCTTAGCGTGCTTTTCGGGGTTTTTAAATGGCTCGATACATTTCCCCAACAGCTCCGTTTTAAAAGCGGAGATGAAATGCTCAGCATGGGACGTAATGGAAGCTGAAAAAGCCGAGCTATGGCCGACATGCCCGTCTTCACGGCTCTGAATAGCAAGCAAAGGGAGCGAACAAAACGCCTTTTCTAAGACACGTATGCTACATCTTTCCTTTTAGGACGTTTTGATGCCAAACACAGCCAACATAAACACACCGTGCATCCACCCAGCACGCGTTACAACGAGGCAAAATGAGGGAAGAAACCCCCCCAAAGCACCCGATGTTCAAATAGCCTAAAACATGTCTGATGTCGAAGAAACGTTGCAGCACAGACACCAAATAAACACACCTGTCTCTTTAAATGTAAAACTAAATAATTATTACCACGCTCAGACAACTCAAAGCCAATGCGATTTAAAGGATAATCGATAGAAATGTTGGCCAAGCTGATGGTAACCTTCACAGTCCACGACCAAAGTTTACGCATTTTCATCGAGGCGAGCCAGCCAAACTTGAATAAGAGACTGTATTTGTAGGGCATTGTGTGCTTTTACTTACGTATTTCTTTTGAATGATATTCCTCTTAGGTCTTTCCTTGCTCATTGTGCAATCCCCAAAAATGTTTGGCTATAGAGAGAATGGCCACATGAATTTCTTTCTTTGACTCTAGCCTCTCCCGGAGCTCCACCAAATGACGATTTAAATCCCCGGCTCTGGAAGGAAAGGCTTGCTGGCTTTGCAGAATCCTCCTTCGGCGTTTCCCTTAAATGTAGTCGGAAATAAATCCCACGATTCAAGGGTCGACGACGAACAGAGACGGACTGGACCCAAACTCACTTGGGGATAACATAGTGAAAACAATAAGTTCCATTCGCCCGAACAGCTCGGCTCGTCTCTGCGCTCCCGGCTCCTTCCAAATACATGAATACAGTTGAGGTTACGTTAACGAGTCACATCTTGCTTGAGGTGAAGATACGAGGCAAATTCAATAAATACAATTCTTTCCTAAAAGAAACGCGAGGTGTTGTGTCTTTTTTAGCTGGAGCCTGCAGTCGACGCTCTCCAGCGGTACTGCTGTGCTGACTGAGAGCAGCTCCTTTCTTCACCAGCCTCAGCCTCACAGCCTATCATGTCCTCCACCATGCAGCGGCAACTTTAAATCCCACTGAGACAACCCTCTCATCAAGGCATCGTCAGGTAGCTGGGGTGGGTTTTTTCATTCAGTTATGGTTCATTTTATCATTTCTGATCGGTGTGAAACTAGATTATAAAAATAGTTTTCATTATTTACTCTTGTCTTTGTGCTGCTGCTATTTCAAAGAGTCATAAGAGGCATCTCAGTGTGATATTTAGATTCTTGTAGTCCTTGTTCATAACCTATCTGTCTTTAGTTTAATTATGGGATAATCTACATGCTTAATAGGTCTAATGTAATTTTCTTTTTTAAAAAAATGGATTATGAGGTAAAGGAAAAGGCAAAAGTAAAAAGAAGAGAGAGGGAGCAGGAAGAGGTGGGTCCCAAAATGTTTATGCAAATATTGATGGACACCCCCATGGCCTCAAACCATGTGGTTAAACATTAAAGAGCACCTCTAT
>JBAMHV010000018.1:13192833-13207005 GCA_037177535.1 Pseudomugil gertrudae
TATTATTTTATTTGTTTGTTTTTGGAGGAATGATTGTGGTTGTTTGCAACAAATCTCATAGCTATCTTATACCCTTGTAAATGTTACATTTTTAAGAAAAATATATTTGTAGGAAGAGCAGCAAAGTTGAGTGTTTGGATTATTCACATGAAAAACATATCAAACTTTCTCTGCGGATGCCAAACACCTTTAAAAAAACCTTTTCGATATATTTTTAAGTGGATGAGTGAAGTCAGAGAAACTTAAAAGAAAAAAATCTTAGTAATTTAACAATTTAGACAAGCCAGGGTTATTTAAAAAGTACTTTAGTAACTACAGAAGCCGCAGTGCAGAACATATGAATAACACAACTTAGAAAATGTAGCATGTGGAAGGACCGTACACAGCCTGGCACCTTCTCTCATACTGGTCACCAGCTTGGTCACACACTGCTGTGAGGGCATCCCATTCTTCATCCAAACACATTTGTTGAAGTCACTGTAGTTGCTTTGGTCACTGATGGTCATCGCTTGTTTGGGTTAGGACTGTGAGCAAGCCTTTATATTTGATCTTTGCTCTAATTCTGCAGGTATTTACTGATAAACCTGCATTGTCATATTGGAAGTTAAGGTTCAGTTACAGACTGAAGAGATATGTAAATGTTACTGGTTGCAGAATCATGTGCCAACCAGGCACCAAATTATCAGCACCTGGTACCAGAGCGTTAAAAGATAAGCCAACAGCAGAATGATCTGCATATAATCCATATTATTCTAAATATCTTGGCCAGGTTTTGGTCCAAAACTTTAGGCCCAGACATCCATTATCCTTAACTTTTTGATGGACTGTGACATTTACTACAGAGATTCCTCTCCCTTTATAATATATAAATATATATGTTAATGTATGTGTTACACCTAATCGGCTAGGAGTGCCCAAGTCTGTTCCTCGACATTTACTATCCTGCTTTCAGATGCAACTCTTCTCCAACATACCTGAATCAAATGAATGACTCATTACCAGGTCTCTATCAGGTCAAGGACCAGACGTGGGCACCCTGATCGAGGCTTTAGCTGACATCTTGGCTTGTGTCATCGTCCACCGGACACAAAAGTCCCATATGTTAGAAACAAGACATAAATCTGATTCTCTTAGCACATGTGTAGCTTCTCCAATGTCTGCACTGCCACGTTTCCATGTTGCAATCCAAGTCTTTTCGATTGTAAGAATCATGACACTGCTGTTTAAATACAACTTTGCAACATCATGGAACAACAAGTCCAGAAGTGATGATCACACTGATCCCATCATACTAAATTAATGTATCCATGCACTAAACCAGAGGTCTACAATAGGGGTACTCAGTTTGGTCCTACAGGGGCCACAATCCAGAAGGTTTTCCATATAGTCCAGTGTTAACACTCCTGAATCAAATTAAACAGATCTCAGAGCCTATCAGGTTCTGCACAAAGACTCCTTAATTTGAGGCAGCTGTGTTGGAGCAAGGATACGTGGAAAATCTGCTGGATTGTGTTCCTCGTAGGACTGAACTGTAACCCTGGTTTGCAGCATTTATAGAAGAGCCATTTCTACCATTGGTCCCACTAAATAAACATAGTTAAGAGCCAAAAAATCAGGCAATTTAGGTCCTGGGGGTCACTGTCCTGCAAGTTTAAGATGTTTCCCTGCTTCAACACACTTGAATAATTGTGTAGAACTAACATAGTGCTTGATTCATTTCATAAGGATCATGTGGCCTGATTCACATGAGCTCACAAACTCAAACTCAGATTTGTGTTCAGGTGGATCAGATTTAATTTCAGAATAAGTATCCCACACAAAACTTATTTTATTCTCATAAGTAACTTACAAAAACTGTTCAAATTTCATTGCTTTTTATCTGTCATGACAAAAGAAAGGACCAAACCGGAGTACCATAAGAATATTAATGATTCTGTCCCTGACCGTCTTTGAAGGAAGAGACAAATCTGTGTTTTAAAAGAAATGTTTGTTTCTGAAGAATAGATGCTTGTGAAAGGTTTTCCATGCCTTACCGTCTCCATAAAAGCTGCCATAAAACCTCCATTTTAATAGTTGATCATCCTCTTTAAAGTATGTCTGAAGTAGCCAGACTTCCACAGAAGTTCTGCTTGATATTTGGTGCTGTATGCTTTTGTGTTTTGCCATGGAAATGTCTTTCAATGTTACATTTTTTAGTTTTTTCTAATTTAGTACCATTAATCAAGGTAGCAGGTGCAACAATGTTTTTAGTAATGAAAGAGTCCATGCAGAACTACACTCATTCACAGGATTAACAAGCCAAATGCGACTTAAGAACCACGGATTGCACACCCCTGTACTGGAACATGGCAAGCAATTCGGGAGAACCGGCAATGGGTGAAAGACCAGGACAGATCAATAAGAAATCAAAATCACAGTAACACATTCATTCAGACATAAAATGTATTATCACAGACATTTCTGAGTTTTTGATGGATTTACTCATCTTTTCTCTTTTGAGAGGAAACCAGTATAAAGGTAGGAAAAGACAAATCAGCACCTTTCTGAATCCCACAGAAATGTGGCGAGAACCAATCACAGCCATCCGTGTCATCATGCTGATTTAATTTTTATTCATCATACGAAGTGGTGCTATCGATTGCTCTTCTTGGTTTGATGTAGATTTAGCATAACACACCAAATGATCAAAGCGCTGAACTTACCCATGAATGCACGAACAAAGACGTCCAATCAATAGTTCACGGGTCAATAATTCTAAGCATGGCTTGCAGATGACATGATATTAATATGGTATGCCAATAATCTAAAACACCAGGAGAATGGTAAAGGATTAGTAGAGTTTCATACAACATTGTGCATGTTTGTTTTAGAGAATAAACCTGTGATCTCATATCAGGACATGTTCTAAATCCATTCGTTCTCACTCACTTGTCTTGTCCTTTGAAAGTCTCAGAGTCAAGCGTGCTATTTTAAGACGAGGCTGTGGAACACACTGCCTTTAGCCTCCATCACCCTTCACTCTCAGGGGGGTTCAGCAGGTCTTCTGCCCTGCTGGTGCTGACATTTAGGTCCACATGAATCAATGAGACAAGCCGTGGAGAGAAGCCTGAGTTTGCAACAGCCCCCCTTCATGGCTCACATTTAGCCTACGCTATGCAGAGAATGAAGGGTTGCAAGGTCCTCTGGACATTTTTAGTCCATTTTCTCCCTTTCTGAGATCTGAGTAAGATGGTGTCACTTTCAAATCTTGCTAACAGTGTCCTTAAAACACCGTAAGATGTAACAAGATGTATTGTTTTCTGTTTAAATAGGTCTTATAAGCAGGGTGAGATGTACCTAAAACTAGCTGTGCTACTGGCGTGCATGTTATATAAAGGCGGGTAATGGACGTTTCGGAGCAGCTTTAAACTTTTTAGCTGATCGATCTGTTTTCTTTTAAATTAATAATTTATGTACACAAAACACAGGCAGAGTGTACTGTGGCGTTGTTTGTTTGTGTCCTTAGATGCACGATATTAAAAAAAATGCTATTTGGACTACATAAATGGCAGAATCATACACCAATTGAGAAGCGTGCATGTGCTTGTTTGTGTATGTGTGTGTGTGTGTGAGGGAGAAGGCAAGGGATTGATTAGAGCTTTCACTCTCAATGTGGTTAATTGCCCAGTGAGGCTTAGCAGACGGTGCTGCCGAGATTGATGTCCGATAGCCAAGAAGAGAGGGAGTGTTGGTGTGTGTATGTGTGTGTAAGTGTGTGTTTGCTGGAAGGAAGGTGGGGTGGTGGCAACAAATCCCAAATTAATGCTGAAAGATTGAATGGTTAAATATTGTATACACTGTGAAAATAAACCCAAAGGAGACCTTTTCCAAAGAAAAGAGAAATCACGTCATTGTATTCACATCTGCTGAAGGAATATTAAAATAAAGCAAAGCGGTGTCACCTTTTGTTGCAATCCCCGGTAACAGGGCCGCAGTTCCCTTTGGGTTTGGTTTGACATTGTCCTGATGTTTTCATCTCCCCTCAGTTCCTCTCAACGTATTCAGTCTTTAAGAGCGATTGTCTCACTCTGGCGGCAGATCAAGCAGTTCAAATCCTTACTAAGCTGTCTCAACTTTAAAGTAGACAGTGAGTTGAACAGCATGGTTAAAGAAGCTCAAATAGCACTTATCTGTTTCTATTCATTCATTTTAAATGTATCTCTCATTATTATTATCACAGCTAAAGAGAAAAAAAGTCTCAGATGAATGTTTTCTGTCATTAATGGAATAAAATCACAAGCTGAGCTGTTTGCTCTTACTTTAAATATGGTTCACAAAGGAATGTTTATTGTTCAATAAGAGGGTTCAAGGCATGCGCGTGGCAAGGATTGCATTTAACTGGCTCTGCATGATACAGTGGGACAACAGCATGCAAACCACTGTGTTAGCCGGGGTTTGTGTGAATGAGGAAGTAGTAAAATCCTGGCTCATACAATTCACTGTTTTAATGCAGGTAATTTAATCTTTTAGTGATGTGAACTGCAACAATATTAAATATCACATATAAAAGAAAAAGCTAGTATTTACTTAGGATTGATTGGAAGACTGAAATATAGTTGTCTTAGTTTGGATTAGTTAACTAGAATAAAGAGTCAACCTATTAAAAATAAGAGTTGCTTTGCAAAACACAAGTAGCAAGTAAATAATATCTTAAGTGGTATAAGTATAGATATCTGCTTTATATTGTATTGTAACAATCCATGGGTAAAAAATGTGGGAATACAGGGAATCCTTGCACTGTTATTTCCTTTTTTTTAACAGGAATCAAAACTTGTGTTTTCCTAATTTTAACCAAGAACCCTTCTCTCCTAAACATGGAGATTGTAAAGTGGAGTGTGTGGTTCAGCTTACCAGATAAAGTGTGCATGCATGGTGAAGTCAAACATTTCTAAATGTTCCTGGATCTTTTGTTGACATATTAGAGTTGAAGATGATGGAGATTCTTGAAATTCCCATTAAAAATCTGTTCAAATCTTGCGGTGATTAATTAAAACATGTCAAACACTTGCAACTCTTGCTTTTTTATTTTTGTTTTCAGGGAATTTTCCAGAACAGATCGGCACAATGTTTCGCTCTTCTCTTTTTTTGCTGTGCTGTCAATGGTAGACAAGCTGGAGGTTTTAAATTGCTCCTGCCAACATTTTAATCTTAGAAGTCCTCTCATTAAAGTGAGGTTAACCTTCTCCACACCCACCTCTCATTTGTTCAGAGTCACAAATACAATTTATTTTTCAGCAGCTCCTCCAACACACACAGACGCACAAATCCACCTCCCCTCCTGAAGGGACTTTGAGAGTCCCCTCTCTACCACTATGGATAATTGGACACCTTCAGCTTGAGAAATCCCCAGCCGTAACAAAACAGGCACCAGCTGTGTGGACTCCTCACAAGTTTGTCAAACACTGCAGATGAGACAGACAGAAGCTCAGTCCAACATTTCACTACAAGTTAGAGTTGAAAGTTACACAAAACTTCTTTAAGTGTTGCTTTTTGGTTCTGTTCAGTGAAAACCTGTGGTGCAGCACGGCAGGATCAACAGGACTAACATCCACACCCTCAGGCTCCAGGGTGAATTTGTCCTCAGGGTATGCTTCTCACTAGGCCCTAAGTTGACCCATCTGAAAGCTAAATGTAAAACTATCTGACGATTATAGCCAAGTAATGACTTGCCTTTTATTTCTGCCCCCGAGGCTGTTGTTGTGTTTCACTAATGAGGCAGATCTTCCCAGGTTCACCTGGCAACTGCAATTCAGCGTGAAACTTACCTGGTAACTGCAGCCTGCAAGAACATTTATATGATGAAAGAGCAGGTTTTGTTTATTTATTTTATTCATTTTTAGTGGACGAGCATCAAAAACTTTTTCATTTATTTGTTTCCTTAGATACCATTGCATTCAAGTGTACATAAATGTAGTTACTCCCATTTAGTTGGACATCCTATAACACCCTTATACCCCATTCTCACCCAAAACCAGTGTGGACTGGAGTGTTGAGTGGATGAGCAGCTAACTGTGAATTGCTGATGGGGAACAAGCCGTGTTATAGTAGCACAGGTCTCTTGTGTGTAGGTAGTCAGACAAAAAATAATAACGATCAGCCACAAAGGTTCCATAGTCCAGGAATGACTGGCTGACTCATGTGGGTCAAGACCTGCCGCAGGTGGGGGGATCTTTGGCTGAATAAACTCAGCCCCGACGGTAGGCGGCCACAGCCTCTGCAACTCCTTTTCACCCACCCAGAACACCTGCACTGGGTACAAAAGCAGCTTCACTTCAATTCTTTTTGGGCCTGAGCAGCAAGAGGAAAAACACATTGGGAAGCAACAGTGCAACTGAAAAAGAAATGGGGTTGGATGGGTCGAGGTGGGGGCTGCCTCAATCATGCGGAAACAAAGTAACGCAAACTGGAGCCACAGCAGGGGAACAGCTGGAGCACACAGGGACAGCCGTCTGGGTGGTCTGAGACTGAAAGAAAGAGAGGGTGTGAGCTTCCAGGAGAAATGAGTGAGAATGAAAGACACAGAGAGGGTTTGGGTTAGGGATGGTGAAAATAGAGGCTATTAAAGAGAGAAGTGGTTAAGAAAAAATGGATGGCCTTGAAAACAAGTGGGGACAACAGCTACTTGTGAGTTTCCTCTTCAATCCATGCAATTATGGTAAATCAATACCAATCTATATCTAATTACTTGAACAACCTACTGCACCAATAGCAGACGTGTAATTCAAAGAGCAGCTTCGCTCCTCATGTAAAAAAGCAAACCAGGAAGAAGTTGCTAACAGCTGACGATCGACAGTTATTTCTTATTAATATAACCTTTTTTCAGGCAAAAATCTATTTCTAAATGTCACAAACCTATGTAAACCGAACAAACCGAACTTTCCCCATTTTCTCTCCGACTCCGACTCATTCTGTCTCTATTGTCGGAACAATTTCCGTAATCTTTTTGCATTACAAAAGTTAAAATGTTGGTTATTGGGAAACCGTTTGTCTCCTCACAGAGAGAGGCATTTGCTTGCACACACAGAGCCAGTAGCTCTGTGCTTTTTCTTAATGGCCTTATCGCCCAACATGGTTTGCATGAAAAAAAAAAAAAGGTAAGTCATGCAGGGGATCCTGTGCATTTGCATATCCCCTGGGTGCACACAGTAATTTAGCTACATATGTCCCTTCCCTAATAGGCTGGACTGGGCTTAACACGAGGCTTGTGTTTATGGAAGCAACCTCACTTGATTGTCTATTCAGATTCGCAGCTCTGCTCTGATTTGCAATTGAAAGGCATGTAATTGTACTTGAACTAACTGAATAACTATAGGGTTTTTTCTAAAGAGCTTGTGTGAGGGTGAAGGGTGTTTTTCTCCATTCTGGGTTTTAGCGTGTCATCCCAGAGGGTCATCTTTTTCATAGTACATTTTTTATAGTGCAGCATAAAGAAGTTGCACTTTAATACAGTGAAAAATACGGTGCATGGGATGGTGGGGTCACGCTCCCCACTAAACTCCCAACCAGTATCAATCCATGGAATTCATAATGTTTCTGATCTGCCTCCATGTTTCTTCTCGTAATACATAATATATCTGACTCCAACAAATGGAAATATATTCATGATATTCATTCCCTTATTATGCTCTAAGTTTGAGATTTTCTTTCCGTTCCTCTGAGACTTGAACAACATTATCGGGGTTGATGCATCATCAACCCGAAGCGAACGGAAATCGAGGGCCTACTTTGTTCCTGGTCGCAGCCCTTTGCTTATCTCCTGTATTTCACTACCTTAATTTGCTTCTCAAATGTAGTGATGTGTAATTGTTATTGGCTGCTTATATCTGAAAATGCACTTTCCTCTGATGCATGGAGTCTCGGGTATGTTAATCCCAACTTGCTATCCATAACATCAAATCCAATTTATCCAGATTTAACATTAGTTCTCAGTTCAATGAAGAGGAAAAATACCGGAATCTTTATTAATAATCGCGCTGCCACTCTTGCAAAAAACAGTTTTAGCTTTTTTTCTTTTCCTAATATTAAACAAGATTAGGATAGCTAAAAGGGTAATGAGATTCCCCCTCTTTTGAACAAACTGCTTTATGTTGTCCCCCTTCAGAGGAAGCAATAAACATCCTCCCTGTAATAACGAATGGTGATTATGCTGATGATATTAATTATCATTACTTTCAATTACTACACCCAGCCAGGCCCTGTCAGTTATGAGGGCAGCTCCCTGTGGAGAAGCGGCCACCCGCCGCTGTACATTCATTAGCTGATCCGAGTGATTGTGTGACTCTCCATCTTACTCCTTCATTTTTCTTTTCTTACTCGCTTCTCCACCTCTTGGCTTTTGTTTCATCCTTTCATTTATTCCCTGTTATCTGTCTTTTTCTTAACAGCATGAAGGTGCACGGTGAACGAATAGGGTGAGATGGAAGTTAGTGGTGCAGAGATCTGAGATGACCTGAGAAGAAATTCAAGGCCCAGATTGCACAGATTCTCATTGCCCCCCCTGCCCCCATCTCATGCTTTTGTCGTTGTTGTCACAAGCACACTGATTTTTCTATTTGATTTGTCTCTTCTGTTTCGACTTTTCTTCCCACCTGACATGAAACTTCCATTTCCACCTCATGAAATATGAGGAGGGCTCTCATGAATTGTTTACCGGTTGGCAGGGAGCATGCTTGAGGGAGCAGGTGGACAGGCAGAGGTTTTACAAAAAGCTATTGTGAATGAATGGTAGTGGTACCAAAAAGAGTTGGTCCTGTATGTTTATGCTAACCTTAACTGATGTCTACTTAAATGTAGTCATCATATATGTTTATTTCTGATTGAACAAGTTGTCAGCTTGATGAGACACGCACCCCTATGGCTTTCAGAAGGAAATGCATTATAAACCAGCGCCTTACAATCAGTTCAAAGCAAACTAAAGCTGAAGTCTCATCTTGGTGGCTTTCTTTTTTTCACTACTGCTTTGGTTTGCTTTCACACTGAACTTTACGTACATCATACATCATACATTTACAACAACTGCTCATTTGGGGCAGAAGTACCATAGATAATTACAGGGGGATGGGGAAGAGCAGAAGATAGAAGAAAACTCAGCTCATCAATTGATCATTTGCTGAGTCCGAACCTGGAACCGCCACTGATCAGCCACACGTTAGCAACTGTAACTAAAAGAGAAGGTCTGACAAAGTTTCTCATCCGGACAAAAGGCCAAAGCGATGCGTGAATTTAGTTTGGTTAATGTGTTTTTCTCCTTCACAAAATCCAAAAACACACATGGACAGATGACAAATATGAATCTAAAGCTGTGGAAGACCTCACTCGCAACTGAAGATAACAAAAGCTGTGTTTGTTCTAAGATACTAATGCCAGCTAGCACGCAGTTATTAACTGCCTGACTATAATATTAGTTGAAAGTTACAAGTGCTTTAACACTGAGTAAGTTAGTTCTGTAACTCTTGAGGCTAAACAAAGACTTACCCAAGCATCAATTTTCCAAAGCTAAAAATGGAAAACATACAGCAAATATAGTCTAAGAACTGCACCAGGATTCACTAGGAAGTGAACTGAGAGCCCTAATTTTTAAGTGGATCAGTTTACTTGTTCGGTCGGCACCAGAATGCACTTAAGACAAGAGATGTTTATTTGTGAAGCACATTTCATGTACAAGAGAATTCAAGTGTGTGACATAAAACATTAAAATCATTACAGCAGGGTGCTAAAAGCATTCAAACTTTAAAAAGAAATGATCAGTAAATAAGAGAAAACCCAGCTGTCATAACAACTGCTAAATTCCTAGGTTTTATTTAGTTTTTATATAGTTTATATGAGTGTTTTCTCTTCTTATTTACTGGTAATTTCTTTTTAAAGTTTAAACATGAAGAGGCAGCGTTCAGTTTTTATGCTCCTCAACGTTTACTTCTGAGTCTGGGAACAAAGGGTTAGGGTTAGGTATTAAACAGCAGGGGTCCCAATATGGAGCCTTGGGAAACAGGTTTTTTTTTAATTTGCTTGGATTTATAATTATAGAGACAAAACATTCACACTATTTTACACAAACCATGCTATCAGTAGAAATAACAATGAAAGAAGCATTTCCAGGCTGGGTTTGGAGGGTTTTCTCATTGAAGGGACTTGAAGTTAAAGTTTCGCAACTTGCTTAAGATGTTTCTCACTTTTTTTAAAGTCTAGATTTGTTTTTTTAGGAAATTTTACTAAATATCATCATGTTCCTGCATGAGTGGATTAATTAACTGGATTACAGTGAGAATCTTCTCAATTTAAGTGACTTGTTACTCACATTTGATGGCCCACTTTTGCAGTGTAATGGCAGCTCATGCTAACTAAGGGTTTCCTTGAGAATTAGAAACATTTTCACATCTAAAATTCCAAAAAGAAGAGTGGCAACAGCCAATCATGAGCTGGTAGAAGAAGGAAAATCTAGAAAAGAACTGTGAACAACAATAACCGTAAAGTCTCGCAGACTGGACTCGTCAAGAAGTACTTTTACATTACAACTTTAACTCTCATTTACAGTTTTAGGCAAGACACAAATGTCTTCCTTTCTAAAATCATCTCACCCCAATCTATTCTGCGCATGTTTGTACGTACTTTACATTTAGCTGATGTTAGTTTTCCTTTTATTTATACTCATCCTGTAATGTATAAACTCTTTTTTTATTGCACAGTGATGCTTGATCCAGGAATATTATCCTGTTTTACAATGTAATGAGATATAGTGTCAAACTTACTGCAGCCAGTCAGAAAAAATGTTCAGATGGTTCTTGGCAAAACTACAGGAAGCACTTGTGTTTATTTATGTTATTCCCAACCTTTACAATGGCATCTTTTTAATGACTACATCTTTGAGATGAGCTGAACTCATAGGGTACATGAGACAACCCTGCTGCACTAAACATTTCAGCTCAAAATGCCCCAAAGGAGGCACAGAGAGAGCGTAGGGAAGTGTGCTAGGTGCTGTAATGTGAGAGGTCAGATGCTTCACAATATTTATTTGGTTGGTCTCACTAGATGAAGCATGGCCTGTTGAGCTGGTTAATTTCCTCTTGACGAGCTTGTAGATCACGTCAGTGTTGTACCGTCGGGAAATGAAGAATAGATGAGGCATCAATTAAGATGCACTTCTGTGAGGGTTTTAACAGTCTTTCCATTTTTTCTTTGGGGCCTAATAGCTTCTGATTGATAGCGATGAACTTGAGCATGAGGGGTGTGCATTTCAGATGGAGGGATGGAGCATTTGGAGGGCTTGCCGGCTAAAGTGATTTACATCAGCTTGTGCATTTGTGGTCATGATGGAGTGCTCGGGAGCCTGACCGCTTGTGAGATTGCACGGATATATGATTAATCCAATCTCTTTGCCACTGCTGTATCACCAAAATATGGGCCAGAAAGAAGAAATCTCTTGCGATATTGTGATCTGTCTTTTGTCTCCACTTTCTCTGTCTCTTTCCTCTCCCCTGTATTTGTCACTCGCCCATTTCCTCGGAGGACTGTGGGAAAGCAGCAAGAAGTGGGGAGGAGGTATCAGATCAATAATGCTTTCAGGAAATGGGCTTCAACTCTTTGACTATGTGTCTTCTCTTCTGCCTCGGCCTGTCTGCCCATACAGTCAGTTGTCTGACCCTATTATTAGAGCATCATGGCCAATATCGAAAGCAAGTCAGATAAGAAACCATACTAAGCATGTCAGAGGACATATGACAGGTTTGACACACAGTTCTCGTGTAATGGGTAAAGAAAAACGATAGGATCAAGATGAAACAAAAAGAGAGAACTTCTGTGGTTGCCTGTTCCTCAGTGTCCAACCATTCATTTATTTTCTATACATAATCCAATTCAGGGTAACGAGGATGCTGGAGCCCATCCCAGTAATTAGCAGGGAAGAGGCAGTTTCTCAGTGTCATGACTTCATTTTAAAGTTACGGGCTGCATGGTGAGGGCTGTTTAGTAAAACCATGTAACCCAAATTAGAATTAAATGTGGTGCCTCTCAAAACAATTAGTTATTTAATTCTGTCTGACGATGTAACAGTTAACTCCAGACTGTTTCCTGAATTGTGACTCCGTGTCGGCATGTTTACTGTGAGGTGTTAAGATATGAGTATATTTCAGTATAAGTGAAAATGTTCAGCAAAGTGAACACATATCATGCTTGTGTAAGGTTTAAAAGTTTATTTCCTTATTTTCAAAAGTCAGACCAAGAGTTTACAAAGGTGAATTTAGATATAAAAAAAACAATGAAAAAATAAACAAAACAATGAAAATTTGCTTTATATTTTAGGAGGAATTACAGCTTCTAATAAATAAAAAATCCAGGATTACCTTAGAGCCTGCACTATATGAAGTCTGCAAGGGAAATAGCTATAAGTCAAATACGCTTTAAATGTGACCAAACAAGTTTCACAGTGGCCACGTTTGCAAAAGAGTTTTAATTCCTCAATTTAAGTCCTAAGAGGTAAAAAAGTACAATGTAAACACCAAATTATGCATGAAAATGACTATTTGAAATTAAACTTAATTCAGAAATAGGCTGGTTTATTCTAGTTTTAAATCCAAACTGATTAATTCCTCTATTGTGTAAACATTCACAATGGAAATATTGGCCAATAACATCGGTATGCCAATAACATTGTGCATCTTTGCAGCTATGGTATGAAAGCGTGAAATCCCACTTCCTTGTTTTTTCCTAACAAATAAAAGGTAGAGTGGCTTTTGAAGTTATTCAGTCATATTTTCTGTATGTGTTAATTACACTGAAAAATTCTTCTTAGTACAATTTTTAGGTTTAGTAAGAAAAATGTTCAAAATGTTTTTACATATTTTGTTGGAAATGTATTAACATATTTTTACAACACAGATGTTTTCTGAAGGTGACTCATATGGTGAATATTTACAGATGATACTGTTGTTTTAAGATTATAATTTTATTAGAGCAGAGCAACTTTTTGGAAATGTTTTTCATTACTTTGAGCTGACCAGGAGCTTTAATGTGCAGTTTTTAATGTCTTATAGGTGTCTGACAAAACATATGTAAATATAGAACTACTTTCAGCTGTGGGATTTTATCATGAAGCTTCAGATATACGGTAGGTTTGTCCTGTTGTCCATGTTTTAGATCATTTCAGTCATTTTGAGTGAACTTTGTTAACTTCCAAATATGTTTTCTGGAGGCGTCAGTCTGGCTTTGAAAGTTTCCATTTAGTATGATTTTATTCCATCTTTCGTTTCACGTGGATGAAGCTTTGGTCTGACAACCATAACATATTTTTTCTTGAATCATGTAAATGTCCTGAATGGAAAAGTCTTCAAAATGGTTTAAAGAACAGATAATGTGTCCTTGTAAAGAACAAGAAGCCACAGATTTACTCACAGGGGTGTTCTTGTTTGTTTCACATTCAGCAGCAGCAGCCCAGCCTGATAATAATGTGCTTTAAATGTGATGACATGAATCATAAAATGAGTCGACATGTGAAAGATGTATAACGTCCTTAAAGTCCAGCTAGGCTTTGTGCCTGTGTGTTTTAATTTGAAATGTTTCCCTTTTGTTCTATTTAAAACCAAGTGAACATCACAAGAGACTTATTTGTTTTATCTTACTAATTCTAAATAAATGTATGAAAATGCTTACTAAATCAATCATGTGGTTATGATACGGTTACGTGCTGTTAACATGAAAAAGAAATGAGTAAATTTATAGTTTAATGTGATACATTAAACTATAAAGTGAAGATATTTATGTTGACCAGAAGAGGATGCTTACAAGCAAACAATAAGTTAAGAATGGTCTGAGTGAGACCCATCTATAAGTAAGCACAGTCATTTTTTTTCCTTGCCAGTGGAGGCAGTTAATATCACATCAGCATGAAGTCTTCCTCTGGTTTTTATCATTTATCACTGGCTGCAAAGGCTTTTCCTGTTCTGTGCTTTGACCGTTGAGAAGATGAAGCTGTTACCACAAACTGTGTGTCAGCTGGAGCAGCATGTGGATGCCAGAGGTCATAAACTGCATTTCAATTATATCATGAAAGCATGTAAAAATATCTCTAAAATTATTTTTCATCGTTTGCATTGCAAGACTAGAATTGTGCAATCATGTGTGTTTGATATACATATGTACATG
>JBAMHV010000018.1:13223617-13234487 GCA_037177535.1 Pseudomugil gertrudae
AGGGAAAAGTGCCAGAAAATTCCTCGTCCATCTCTCATGCAGCGAAAAGGGGGTTTTGGGGGGCGCCCGGGGATGAAGTCATTCACTAGTTCCCCCCACCCCCCCCCCCCCACCCCAGAGGAGGAATTGGACCGTGGGCTCCCAAGTGCATCACCATGTCACCTTGAACAAATCCAGATGATTAAGTGACAAGCACTCCCACGTGAGGGCCCTTTATTTCCCAGGAAACCCCACCCCCTCCAACGTTTTCCCTCCCATCTAATATCCAAGATGCAAATCTTGAAATGTTGTGCTGTGAAAAAAAAGAAAAAAAAACACACCCATCCAACTCTCTCCATCTTTCTTTCTCATGCCATGTAAGCAGTACTAATTGCCTTTCATAATTAGACCGTTGACAATAATTGTTGAGCTGATAAAGCTGAGTGTTCTGTGTGTGAACTTGCAGCTCTCCTCTTCCTCATGCGCATCCAGATAAAGTGGGTCATAGTCAAAATGCCCCACATTAATATCGCACGAGGAGAATTTACACACCACGCTTCCTGCCACGGTCCCAGCTTCTTCCCATGCCTTGCTCCACAGTTTTCTTTAAGCTTGCAGGAGTGAGTCTTGGTTCATATAATGCATCCTGCCCGCGGAGCCTGTGCAACCTCACACACAAATGCTGGCATGGAAATTGGAGAAAAGCAAGACATGGAAGAGTTTTAATTAGCCTTGTTAAGTAGGAGCTCAAGAAGCCGCCAGGGCTCACCAGGGGGATTACGACAGATTTATTTAGCCGAGGCTGCAGGAGAAGTTGCGATATGATATATTCCAACAACAACAATAGCTGTGTAATCACACCCAACCCCAGAACTCCTGTTAATCTATTCCCCTGTCTCACAATAAGTACTCATTTTATTCCATCTCATCTGGAAGTCAAGAGTTTAGTTTTTTTTTTGCCTCTTTTTCTTTTAAAGTCTTTCCCTCTCTGTTGTCTCCACTCCTTACTCTATCTTTCGTTCAACCCTTGTGGGCAATTTAGTGAGGCACTCAGACATGCTAACACAATCAACAATCAGGTAGTTTGCTCTCTCTAATAGGCACTCTGCTTTTCAGTAAAAGAAGTCGTATTGTTTATTTGATTGTGTTCGCAGAGGGAGAGTCCACTGGGGAAGTATTTGTTACTGGTGAAAGGCAGAGGTGGAATAGTACCAGCTTGGCATTGTTGCCTTTGTTTTGGTGAGACTACTACAGGATGCTGGGACACTGAGCCACAATGCATAAAGCATAAATAAGCTGCCTTCAATTCAAAGGGCTGCATTCAGAGCAGCACTTTGGGATGCTTGTTGAGTACACTTACTCATAAAGTGAGTGTATGTTGTTTATTAAAAGTCTTAAATGACGAGTACTGAGCGTTGTTTAGATATTAAGTCAGTTAAGCATTCACAAGTTATTTATTTTTATGAATGATGTCAGCTGCACCTTATGTAATATTCTATTCCTTGCATGAAAGATTTAATTTTTGATATGCAAAATAGAAATGTAATGTTAAATCATACATCCAATAAACACAGAACATAAATGAAGCCAAAAATGTGTAAAATGTTATTTTACAATGAAGACTAAATGGAAGATCTTCTTGCAAAAGCCGCCCCATGAGGGAATTTGTGAGGCCTGTTGTTTCCTTTTCAGGTTTTTCACATGCTGTCACCTGTCCAGATACCCATCAAAACCATATGGGAACACACACCTTCACACACTGGCACACGGTGAGTCAGGAAAGGAGGAAGTGTACGTGGTAATTATTGACAAGACAACAGCTGTTTCTATTCCACATGGGTAAAGCACTTAGAAAACCCAAATGAGACACTTTATTTACCCTGAGAGGCTTTTAAACATTATGTTATTCATGCAACATACAGTACATATCAATTTGTCAACATGATGTAGTTTTAAAAGAGTGTGTCAAATAAAAGTCTGACAGTGGATGAAGCTGTTGGGAAAAAGCAGAAATGCATTTTGCTCCTCTTGTTTACTTCCTCATTATCAGGCAGCTTTGGCAAATTCTTAGCTTCACAGTGCAAAAAAAGCCCACAGATCCTCAGTTAGGTGTGTTTTTATCTAATACCAAAGACAAAATATTTGCATTTGGAAGTAATGTGGTGAGATTTTACAACCACAGGGTTGTCATATTTTTACTGATGGCTCATAACAGCATCTTAAGCTGCTTGTAGACTTGGACGCCAAAGATGTTTGAAAAATATTCAAAGACTTTTGCCAATGCTTCACTTGTTTACACTTGTACTTTACAGCAGGAGATATGCCCATGGACATGTGCCTTAAGTCTGTAAAATGTGGGATTGGATCACTCTAACAGTTTGACTGCGATGTAGAACGCAGAGACAGCAGGACACAGTACAAACTTTATTCCAATGAATTTGCCCTGTTTTTTAATAACATGCTGAGAATAGCAGAGGCCTCCTGACTGGTTTAGTTTTAAAACCAATATTGGACAGTGAACAACATAGAAATCTCCAGAGCAGAGTACACAAAAGCAACTCTAAGAGAGCTTATAATTTGTGCCCTCGCAGTAAATATAAAATAAATTTGCTTTGTCATGAGCTGATCTCTGATCCAGTGCGAATGCCGTGGATGTTTGAATTAACACACGCCGCCATGATTAAAGTATTCAACACTGCATTGCTAGTAAGAAAATTGCTTTACTGTGTTTCTTTATCGAATAATTTCCTTACAGTGTGTGAAATATTGTTACATCTAGGGAGACAAATTGCAAACTGCAAGCAACTACACACAAACATCCCACTCAAGATGTCTACTTTGTTTCTTCTGAGCTACAGTAATAGCATACATGTCCACCACAAGAGGTTTGAAGGTAAATTTGGATATATTTAGCTTCTTACAAGTGAATAAAAATATAAAGATTGTTATTTATACATAATCATACCAAATGGTGTTTTTGTCAGTTAATTGTATATGAATAATAGCTGTAGATGCAAGCTAACTAATAACAGTAGATAATTATAATTTATGAGCATTAAAATGTTCTGTGTGAAACAGCCTGCTAACACACACTTGTGCCTCTTGGAGGAAAAGATTAGAAAGTCACGAAGAAAGATATTTGAAAAGAGACAACATCAAGCGTGCTTTTAAAAGATGACAACTTTGGTTGGTAGCTGAGATACAAAGTAGTAGCATTGAAGTAACACATTTATTCCTAACATCTTTTTTCTATTATAACACAGAAGTGTTGATGCTTCTGCTGCTGGTAAAATATTTTATAATAGAATTTGTGTGTATGTGTTAAAACCCTCTACTGAACCTAAATTCTCTCACAAAGGAGCACCTTCATGACAGCTAAGCCAACATGCATCTTGCATCCCTTCACCAGACAGTAAATATTGGTCCATCGTTGTCTCATGCAACCATCTTTCTTTTCTTTCCTTCCACCATTAATATCCTCTTGCATGTTTTTGATGAATCAGACATGTTTTGTGTAATGGGCAGTGTGTTAATCTGGAGTTACTGGTGCAGTTGTGATTGCAGTTTCTCGGGATGCTGCAGGACAACAATGGCTCCAGGGATTTGGACTATAATAAGTGTGTCATCAAAACATCCGATGCACAAAGGTTTTGAGTCAAAAAGTTATTGTAAAAAAAAAATGCAACATTCAGCCAGTTATCCTCACTCTCATAAAAGACAACAGAGAAAAGCTTGTTGCTTTGTACACTGACCCATATCTTCCCTGTGAAAATGTGGGGTTAAGAGATTGTGGCAATTTCACGTGCTTCCATGCAAACAGGATAGTCTTTCACATTTTCAGTATATTTTAAAGGCTGCTGCCATTTACTCCACATAATAATTAATAAAGTTGTCATGGAGGGGTAGGAAATAACTTAATCAGTTTGTATTTTGAACAGCAAAAAGTTCCTTTGGTGTGGATTTATCCGCTTTCACTGCAATGCACGTGTACCTCTTCCATTGTGAAATACAGTGGTCCATGGTGTATTTATACAGCAGTAAACATGTTTATTAAGTGGCACTCTTTCACCGATGGCTCATCTTCAAAGTCTGAGTAGAATTGGCTACACTGAAAAACTATATAGAGCCATCAAACTCCTGCACATGTGCATGGATGGTGGCCACAACACAGAAATACTTGTGGGAGATTTGTGATGCTGTGACTGCAGTAGACCTCTCCTCCTTCCAAACAAGTCAAAACAAGCTGCAAGGGAAAAAAGTAAACAAAGGGCAGACAAAGAGCGTGGACAGCCACAATACAGCAATTATAAAGTGCATGTGAAGTGTGTGTGCCTCATTGCGTGTGTGCATATGTGTGGTCCTGCCTCTGTATGACCATGTCTGATGAGTCACCTCAGTGGTTGCAGCCACGCTAACACACAAGCACGGGCTACCTTCCCACATCAGTGGTTAGATCTCCGTTAATGGTGAAACTGCACGCGTGAATGATTCTGTGCTTCCATCGGGGTATTGACATCAATGAACTGCAGAAAGAGGCAGAGGTGAGATACGTGATAACGACTTTGTGCAAATAACTTTCTGATTCAGACGACGTAGGCAGTACCAGCAGAGAAATGTGACTGGGCTTTCAGGTCTAATACACACTCATGCACACAGACGCCTGATAGGCTGCTTTTCATCACAGTTATCCAAAAATACAAGAAGTTGTTTTTTTCTTCCCACAATTTGTATCAATTTGTTTGAACACCTAGAAATGCATAACAAATGATCTGTGAGCTTTGAGGCACTTTCTTGGTCTAAGCACAAGGCGTTTTTGCTGCAGGTGCATGTGCACACACTGCAACTTTTCAGCTTGAAACACGTGCACTGAGGTGATTCATCAACATCATAAATCCAGAGGAAAAGGAGCTGCCGTGTTCATGTAGCTCCTGGTCGTTTAAGTCAAATTAAAGGGTTAAAAATGTTTATCTTATTATATTTAGCATTTTTTCATGAATATTTGCTAAAGGTCTGTTTTAGATGTTGGGAGGGTCTGTTGAAGCGAGTGCCAGGCATATATGATGGGACAGCCTGAAAAGTACTCAGAGGAAAACTTACAAATTAGCCTCCGCTGAGGATTCTGACATGTCTTCCCTGAAATGAAAGGCCACAACAATTAGCATGAGCCTCCCGTCCCAGCTCAGCTGTCTGCCACACCAAGCTGAACTGGAGGGGAAAGAGAGCGCTTCTCTCTCTGTTGTAACATTTTACCTTTTCTTTTTAATTAACACCTCAGTGACTCGGGATGTTTGGGTTTCCTCTGAGGGAGCCTTTTCTTTCCTCCTTTTTTCTCTCCACCTCCTGGAAGATCATCACACCTGTTCAGTTAGGGGTTCTCGCCATCTCTGAGAGAAGATTCCCGAATTAGGAAGCACTGGAAACTGTCATTTGAGCCGAAATTATGGGAATACATTAAATGGAAATAATTAGCTAACTTTGACACTGTCTGAGCAGTGATTTTCCATATTTTCTGTGTTTTCTCGTTTTATTTATGAGGTTTCTTTTTTTTTCCTGCCTGAAAAAGGCAACAAAACAAGTCAACACCATTGTCAGGTACATTAAATATTCAGTTATTCTGTTTTTTCTTCCTCGCAGGATGCTTGAGTGTCTACATTAGAATATCGACCAGGACTGTCACATAGCCTTCAGGTGAGCGCAGAAGCAGAAATGTACAACCCAATAAGACTACTTGGCAGTTGAGTGTTATTCTTTTGTTTTTCAGAATAGATACGGACGTGATTTTGGACACTTAACTCTTACACTCCATTTTCTTAAGTGGGTTAATTTAACCCACTTAACAGATATTTGGTCCAAATTTCATTTGCCGCTGTTGGTTTTGATTGTGTCCATATTGGGAATGATCTTCTCCTGAATTATGGCTCCTTTTTGCAGCAAAAGGATTTGTTTGGTTTAATATTTTGTCCACAGTCACATATCTGGGATGCATAACGTCTAATTTGTGTCATTTATCCATCCATTCTTAAGTCTCCTGTCAGTCTGTACCCAGGGCTCTATCTGCAATCATGTAAAACATCTCACATTGCTCAGGCACATCCTCCTCCCTCTTCCAATTAGACATTTGAAATCATCCTTATCCTATCAATTGGTGACTTTTACACCCATTAATTTTCCATAATTATTTCATTTCAGATTGATCTGGCGGTGCGATCGCAGATGCAGTGTGCAGCGAAGCCCTGCTCCCTCTGCACATCAAAAGGAGTCATTTTAATTGGAGCCTTTTTAGAGCTAATTGTTCTCTCTGTTGTAAATCAGTGTCTGTTAGTCTCCCCAGGTCTTTGATAACAAATTGTCTTGGCAGTTTCCTTGTTTCATCTTGGATTTAGTTTTACTAGCTGTGTGATTGACTGCGATGATTGTGATGTGCAGCCAGAGAATTTGAGGATTTATTCCTGAGGCATGATTGTTATTTAACCAGCACTACTGATCGCTGTAGCATTGTCTTCACTTTTTACTGCAAGAAAAGTCCATTTTTATTTTAGATAAAATTCCATGAAACAAATAAATAAATGTTAATATTAAACTTCTTCATGTAAGAGTGCCAGACACTACACACACTTTTATACATTACAACTCTAAGTCAGGCAGAAGCTTTAAGCTTTTTTTTGTCCACGGCCAACAAAAACAGCACCTGCCTTTGAATGTCCATCAGTAGCCCATTAACTCATGTCTGGGAGAGCAGACTCTTAAAACTGACCATGTAGCTGGCTGAAAGCCTCTCTTCTACCAGCCCTGTTGACGTATGGAGATAAATGGACTCTGGCCTGCATTGTCCTGCTGACACACCCGCATTCAGTTTCATTGGTCTTTGTGACAGGCCATTGGTGAAGAGATGCAAATGAGGCAGCGCATTCAGAGCACCCACAAATATTTCCATTTTTATCAACCTCCCTCTGCAGGTTTGTGTTGTTTCTACATCCAGTGACAAACAAAATACTCCATCGACTTGCTTTATGTGTCCTCAAAGTGGTTTTTAAGCGTCACAAATAGTCTTGTATGAGTGATTTCTGACCCGTGACCCAGCATAAAGGAAGTGGGTGAGGATTGGGATTAGATTGGATGGATGACCGCTGGGCAGAAAGCAGGAAGCGTAAGCTGATACACATCGGACCCTCATTTAGAACCGAGGCAACAATTTCTCATGCATGACGGCAATGAGACCTCCTCACTCCATACATAAAGCCACTGTGAAAATATCATTTAAGCAGGAATAATCTTTCAGTCTGATTTTTGACCCTGAAAATCGCTTGTAAAAATCCATAGGTGGAGAACAGCTGTTGAGCAGAACACTCCCAGAAATCATACACAAACTCAGAAACGCTTGCAGGTGTGTGACCACATTTACATGTCTGGGAATGTCAAACACTTCTAAGCTCTAATGTGTTAGCAGGAGAGCGTGGAGCGCTGCTTTCTTTTTGTTTTGTTGTATTTTTTTTTCTTTTTGGGAAATCCCAGTTGTCAAGTTGGTATTTTTGTTACCATGTGAGCTCAAATCAGTGAAATCTAATAGGTTTTCTCTCCCGGTGGAATATGGAGCGGCACTCAACAGATTAAGACCTGTTGACTGATGGCAGCTTAAACTACAGTGACATTACACAACCAGCTTCACTGGATAAGTGTTTTGCAACAACACCACACAACAGACAACAGGAAATAAAAAGATGCACATGCAGTTTTTGTCCTGAGCTTGTTTGTCCACTTGTCTTTATGACTAGTTTCATATTTCCCAGCTTTGCTGCACTCTGTGGATGACCGTGTCCGTCAGCATGAAACGTATATGAAGACTTATGGATAATTGGCTTTGGCTGGCAAATAAAATCACCCATTTTAGTAATTTGCTTTGTCAGTGGATTATTTAAAAAAAAAGGGGGTGTGAGGGTGGGGAGGGGGTGTGTTCAGGGCTAACCCTTGCTGAAAAGCAGCACCAGATTCCTGTCTTACCCCCTACTGTGGGCTAGCTTCCGTTCAGAGCTTGTGCCCTTACACACACTTTCTTACTTAAACAGCGTTCATCAATCCAAACAATGTGTAAGCACTCTAATATCGACCATCTGAAATGTAGAAACACTTTATCCTGCCAGCACAGTGGCACAGGAAAGATGAAGTGGTGTGTATATATATAAATATATGTGTGTGTGTTCATGAGATATTCTCCAGCCTGCAGTCATTTATCCTAAAGCAGAGCAAAGTGTTTTTTTTTTATTAGGCTGAGCATGCTGCATGTTTCATACAGGCACATTACAGGAAACCATGTGTCAATGATCATGCCATACACAGAAAGCAGTTGACCTTATTTGACTGTATGTCAGATTATATTGATGCTTGTCAATTATTCCACCTTTGGTGGATTTTTTTTAAATAGCCAATTGTACACACTGATTTTTAACTGTCTGCAGATAATAACTGAAAAAAATGTAAGAAGGAGACAATCATCTGTTAAAAAAAACTGCTGGGTCTCAGCTGCAGAAGTGCAATGGCCCAGTTCTCTCTGTATTTGCTGATGAAACCTCCAAAAGAAAAAAAAATCTCCTTAAATGGATTGGAGCAGAAACATGAGGCCAGCTTCTGTGTTTTGGCTTCATCAAGCAGCAGCAAATGCCAAAATGTATAGACGAGAGGCCTTGTACAGGTGCCATGCCAGTGCCCTAAATGGTTAAGTGTCCCAAGTGCTTCTCTGTCTGGCAGGGAGACAGCTGGCACAAGTGGTCCCCTTAAACTGTATTACTGCCAGGGAGCGAATGAACCTTCCATTCAATGAATGCTTTCAGTGTGCACACGAGAAAGCATGAGTTAAATGATCCTGGAAAATGAATGATCTGGTCCCTTTTGACCAAAGTTGAGGTTGTCAAAACATAAATGAAACCAAAAAAATGGAAAGCTGTTTAGAATTAACCTTTAATATAGCTGCAACAACTGTGTGTGATATAACGCTGTTTCCATCACACAGCGTTATACCAGTTTGTTATGCACCAGTGAGTTAAATGCTGTAGTCTGAGGGCCTGATCCAGCTTTTATTGAACATTTTAACTGCTGAAATATGACAAAATATCAAGAAAATGGGAAAAAATACAGTTTAGTTTGTAAAGATAATTTAATGTTTTAATAAGTTTTATGAATTGTAACTGTCTTTAGTGGCGTTTCTGCCCCTGAACGTTGTGCTGACTGAGACACAAAGCTAATCAGAACAGTGTATTAGGTTAAAGTCAAACGTAAATCTAATCCATCCACCCAGCTCTTTCACATGAGGCGTCAAGTCAGGGTGCAAAAATTCATTTAGAGAGTAAACATTCCCTACAATGGTGTAAAAAACATCCATCCAGTCAAGCTCAATAGATCTCACCTTAAAGAAAAAGGAAGACATTTATTATACTTCATGTGAAGTGATATCCAGCTCCATAAAGAGGAAGCAGGTGTCAGTTTCCATTTGCCAAATGCAAACAACAGAACCAAAAGGTCACTTACACTGAGGCTAAATCATTATTAGGTAATAAGAACTGGATTTGATACCATTTAAGCAGATGTTATACACATACATGCCACAAATATCAGTGGTTAGATTGTGTCTTCTTGTTTGAATAAAAGTGCTTTTTTTTATTTATTTATTTGCTGCTTCTACAAGCAGCACTCATTGAAATCATGTGGAAAACAAACTGATCTGCTCTATCTCAGAGAGGATTCACAGATGGCCAGTTGTGCATCATTAGGCCCAAGAAGCCATGGGCTCCTCGCTCGGCAAAACCATGCAGTTCTTTCCAGCACACAGCTGGACCTGGGAGTGTGTACATGAGCGTGTGCATGTGTGTGTGTGTGTGTGTGTGTATAATCCACAGGTGCACAGCCTTGCTCCTGATGGAAAAGAGAGCATTAGCCTGGGGCCACAGAGGCAGAGAGGGAGGCAGAAAAAGGGGCAGGACAAGGCTGTTTCAAATGCAAATGGCTTGCCCTGTTCCTCACAAAAAAACTTTCTCTAGTGGCACAGCTTGTAAAATACAGCACCCTACGGCTTCATTCAAAAGATACACCCACTCACCAGGGGCTGCAGAAGCACAGGGGCCCCTGAAACCACTCAGCCATATCATAAAGAGAAGTGAGCTCTTTTTCAGCTATGCTATCAGGGGCCATACCGAGACCTATTAATGGAGCAGTTTATTTAATGTTCCGCCATATGGGCTGAATAATGTGATGTTTTATTATATGATGTAATAACTAATTCTGAGGAAGATGAAGGAGGTGTAGAAAATGGATAAATTGATGCATGACAATGTTCTCCGACATGTTGAAATAATTATTACATATTAGAAATAATTCACATAAAAAACAATTTTTTTATATAATAAATTAAAATTGGATAACATCATGAGATATGCAACATTATTATTAATTAAGGAAACTACTTAAGGTGGAATAACTTTTATTTTGTGTTAACCCTTCGTGTGTAGCCTAAAACCTTTCTTAATAAACTTGCATTCAAATCACGGCCATGTTTTATTAATGACCCCTAAAAGAAAAATCAGTGCTTTCTAGTGATTTTCTGATCTACTCTTTACTTCCTAGATGGAAAATTTGCCTGCAAAATCTGTATGTTCCGATGTTGCATCATTATTCACACGGCAGTATCACTTTCCAACATTTAACACTCAACAGGGCAACTGCAAAGCATTTACACATCTGTTACAGCTATCACAGCAGCCTGATGGTCAACAGGCCTTTTGTAAAAAGCCCTTTTAGGTCTCACTCAACATACACAAACATCATACACCATATCTATCTATCTATCTATCTATCTATCTATCTATCTATCTATCTATCTATCTATCTATCTATCTATCTATCT
>JBAMHV010000018.1:13234905-13249326 GCA_037177535.1 Pseudomugil gertrudae
CTATCTATCTATCTATCTATCTATCTATCTATCTATCTATCTATCTATCTATCTATCTATCTATCTATCTATCTAACCTAACCTAACCTAACCTAACCAGAATGCCTGAACCACCTCAGAAGTGAAGAAGCACTAACTCTAAGCCCTCTTGAGATGACTAAGCTCCTCGTTCTATCCCTAAAAGCAAATGGAAGCATAATTTAACTGCTTGTATTCATAATGTCATACTTTGGGTCACTATTAGGTGAAGACTGGAACACAGACTGACTTGTAAATCATAAGTTTCACATTCCAAGAAGTTCTCTTCTCACTATGTCAGACCAGAACAGTAACCACACCAATGCAGATACTGTACCAGTCTTCTATTTCTATCTACCCACACTCATTAATAAGATCCAGAGATATTCAAAGTCCTCTACAGAAGGCACTGATGCCCTTTCCACCTGAAGTGCACCTTTGAACCTTTCTCCTACCCTTAAAGGAATCGTGCTCTCAGTTTGGAGATGCCTCACAGCTGATTCACACCAGTCAGCTAAACTGGAAACCAGAACCAGAAATTCTGTTCATAAAAAAAAAACCCAAACAGAATCAGTGACAAAGGACACAAATTATCTGTGCTTCACCTTCGTTGTGCATACATTGAAAATAATTCATTCATGTGTATTATAGCAGCAATCTGATCTGCATGATCAAATCTAAAAATTCTGTACAAAAGCTTTGAAAATGAGTCTTTGAAGCATTTGGAAAAGCAAAGTCAGTGTGGTCCCTCACTGCTTTATAGGCATCCTACATTTAAGTTAAATAATAAGTATAAGAAGCACTTTTGCAACATGAGTGGGAAACTTAAAAGCACAGCAAATTGTTTGTAGGAGGAGGAGGGCTGGAGGTAGAAGTGTGAGAGATACACTCTGAGGAGATGGCATTTGGTTCTGTGACAAAAGTAGAGGAGCAATTTTTGCAGTCTCACTGCAGAGCAAAGAGCCTCATTATGTAAAGAGTGGTTTTAATATAGCTTGCAGATGGGTCAGCGCGGCGCTTTAATCTCAGCGCTCTACAGGTTCGTGCTCACTTTGTACACTACACAAGTAATGCACTTCTTTTTAACATTGCACTTGCATTAGAAAGGTGACAAACAAGTGCATCATGAGGCACTTTTTAATTAGTTTTAGCAGGATTTAATCATCAGTAAACAAAGTCCCGATCAAACAGACACCTTCAGACAACGTACTGGATGTTTGTCTTACAACTAATTTCCACTGTTTTTGACCATTATATTGCACCTGTCCCTAATGAGGCCCTAAGACTGCCTTTAGGATAATTGAGGGCAATTAATGGCTCCTTAAATACAGATAAAAATACAGCCTGGTCTGATGGAGCACCTAAACTCTCTGTAGGCAGTGTGTCATGTCATAACAAGTGAAAGGTTTGTTTGAGCAATTTAGGAACCAAGACATGCAATGTTAAAATATTCTGTCAGAGATACGTTTAATTTAAAACTCCTAGTAATTGGATTAACTGTGTCTTCTTCCCCACCCCCTGCATAGACTTGGCTGGTTTACATAGCAAAAGAAAAACAAAGGGGGAGCAGTGTGTGACAGAATGACTTTGTATATTTTAATGTCCTCTGCATATACACTGTGTGTGTGTGTGTGTGTGTGTGTGTGTGTGCACAGCTGTGTGTAGCCTACCCTAGCCTGTTTCTTTAAGTCTCAATCCTCCTTGCATGTGTGTATCTGATATTGACTTTTTTCCGGAGCTCACTGATCTCAGCTTGGATAAGCCGGGGTATCCTTCCATCCAAACATCGGGGCAGACATTGACATTTTCTTCTTATGCATGACTAGAAAAACCTGTGCAGAAAAGTCTTCCTTCTAGCCACACCAATCGAAAACAGAATAAGTTTTGTTCTCCCCCAATCATTAACAGATAAAGCTCCTCTTTCTTGCCCTTTAATCAAACAGGCAATGGCTTGACATGGCTGGTTAGCCCCTCGATAGAGTGCTCATTGTGCCTGTGTTGAAAAGAGCTATAGAGGACTTGTCTGCAAGCAAATCATGGGATCACTGGATGTGCATTCCTCTTTCCCTCCCCCCATTCCTGCCTCCCTTCTCCACATCTCATTCACTTAAAAAAATACTATCATGCTGGCCATTTTTATCACTGATTTGCATGCAGACGTATACTCCAGACATGAGCAGTCAAGCAGGAGGCAAAAGGATGAAAAAGCTTTCCTTAAAAATTCTCTTATTGACTCAGAACCACACAGTTTGTTCACCCTAACACACATCAAATAGGATGATTTGCTTCTTTTTAAAGTATTAGCATGCTGCTTGTGTTTGTTTGTTTTCATGGCAAGGCTGGCCCGGTCTCCCTTTGCACATTTCCCCACAGAGAAGGTTGTAGACAATAGGCTGCAAGGTGAGGGAAGGCTCCTCATGCCTGCTGTCTGGGTTCCAATGAGCCCTCGAGGGCAACAGCTTCTGAGTATTGTACTTTCTCTGTTTTTGTTTTTCCCCTCTCCCTTTATGAAGGTTTCTCTGGAGGCAGATGTGCTCAGCTCAATTCAGACCCAGCTGCAGATGAAGAGGAACAATATTGGGGAGCAAAGCCTGGTTAGGTGTAGGAACAGGGAGGACCTTGGGGGAGACGCAAGACAGCTTGTAAAGGAAATAAGAAAAAAACAGACACAGCAAAAATAAAGTAAGCAAGAAATAACACGAACGCATGAACCAATCGAGCCAGAGAGCTTTTAAAGGTGAGAACAGATGAAAAAGAGACTGAATATGTAAAAAAGGAAAAAGATTGAGAAGGAAAAGGACTGAGGCAACAACACGTCTTTCCATGTTGCATGTGAGGGAAGAAGAGACGGTTGAGAAACAAGACATTGTGGTTTCCATGATCTAAATATAAGCATGTGGTCGAAGCCACTAACTGCTGTGTCTCTATCAAGTGTGTTTTTTTTTCAGACACTCAGAAGTGTCTCAAATGCCAAATGTTAAAACGCTGGCATGGTTTTCACTGAATAGCTTTAAGTGAATCAACAGTCTTAGCTTCAAATATATAAATAATTATGCACAATAAATGCAACAAGGAGAGCACTTTGTAGAACATATTGTAACGGGGAAATTCATTACGCTGGAAAAAACTTCAAAGTACTCGTTGTGAAGGCACAACATTTACATATGTTGGTCTTTGGAAAATCCTCCCTCTTTTTGCTTATCGGTTTTCTGTTGTATGTTGTGTTGATTAAAATATTTCCATAGTTTCTCCATTGTCATACTCATACGTGTGATTATGTTTCATTTAATTTTGCCTAAAGTAAACCAGGCTATATCTTCCTTATTCCATAAATGTATCATGGCAGAAACAACTTGCTTTTTGGCTCTTTACCATAATTACCTCACTCTGTTAAAGGGTAGATTTTCAGTCCGTGTCTAAAAGCAGAGCTTAAAATAGACCACGGTGATAGGTCATATGCGTTGAATTCCACCATGCAAAAGAACAGACCGACTGAATGTTTCTGAGGATAAACATCACCAATCTCATATGAACTCTGCTTCTTCAAAGTGGCAAGATTGTTATCTTCTCTGCAGTAAAGTAAGTAACTATCTGGCTGCAACACCAGCTTGCATGCCACACGTACAAAAGTCCTTCAACACGTGCAGGTTTTATAGAATCATTTATCATTTTTGTCATGATTTTTTATGCCCTTGTGCAACCTGTTTCTGACACACATGAGGGAAATATTCTAAAGTGCATGCAAGTTTGAATTTTATTTTATAGTTTCAGATCAACTATTAATGGCCTGCCTATAGATATGCATGAAGAAGACGAGGGGACAACCATATACCAGCATTCCAGCATTCCTCTAAAATACAAGGTCACACATTCATAATGCCATTTACTTAGAAAGCCACAAGACCCTGTAAGGAAGCTATTAGCCAACATTCCTCACGTGTCTTTTCCTGAAGTGTGTAGTTTGGGAAGGGAAAGTGTTAAAGTGGCAATCCAGGCTTATTTAAGGGCAAACCCCCCTCATAACAGAAAACATCTGGGAATGTTTCCGCATGCATCTGTGCAGCTTCTACTCATGACATTCAAGGGAAAGTAAACTTTTAGAAAATAACAAACATGGGAAGCAATTTTTTTTTCTTTTCGTTCACTTTGAATCATAAAGAAATGGTACAAATACATAAACTGGCAAGAGAAAATATGCTTCATAAAGTCAAGATCTACAGTTCAAAGAGCAGTTTATGCAAGTTAAGGGAAGAAAAACATTAATTCTATCATGTAAGATGAGGGAATACACGCTCTGTATATGTAACAGCTGCTGCTGTCATGCTATGACGATTATTTAATTGTTATGTACACTGCAGCAGAGATAACGCACAGACAAGGTAATTGAAATGTTATCCCAATCTGATCTGAGATGATTACTTAAACACTACATTTTTAATGCATGTTGAATTAGGCAATTACATGCGTTTAACGAGAGCTGGTGAGTATGAGAGAAAGCTTTAGCGTGGAGAAGAATTACCAGACAATGGAACAGGAATATTAAGCATTTCAGCCTGCGAGTGTAGGGTCAGAGATCACACAGTGCTTATAGGCATATTAGCCACTTGGTTATGATAAATTATGATTGTGTTGCTATGGTGACTAGTATACTCAGCCTGGATCAAGTGAAGAAATAAAACGGGTGCATTAATAAAGGTGAGCAGTGAAACTGAGGCAGTGATCTGAAGTCAGTTTTAATTATGAATCTGGTAAAATTAAAAAAGGGAAGTGTTTGTTTTTTTACTTCTGTTACATCATTTTCCAAACAAAATGCATGATGCGTTCTTGATCTTTGTAGTGTTAAATGACATTCTCCTTGTAATTTTTATATGATGGGAATTTTTATTTTTTAAAGTTAAATATTTAATCAACTGGAAAACAAGCATAGTGGCAGGGGCTGTATTTCTTATGTGGAGCTGATTTTATGTGTTTATTTGTCTGTGTGGCTGCTTGTAAAATTCTGGGTTCCACTCTGTCTGCTACACTACAATGATTTGCCACTTACTTGACAATTAGACGCTAGCAGCTGGAAGCTGATTTTTGGGGAAGTGGTGGGCGCTTGTCGCCCCAGTCATGTCATTTCCCCTGTGAGCTCATTAAGCATGTGCAGAGCGCCTGGCTGATTGGCTTAAGAAACAAGAGATGGACAGGCAGGTCTTTGCAGGGGGGTCTCAGACAGAAATGACATACAGGCTTTAAAATAAAAAAAGGGGGAATGAAATCATAAAAACCACCACTAAAGGTATTCTTAGGCTACTCCCATCATGCATCTTGTTAGTTATGTGTATGTGCATCTGCAAGTGTGTCAGCCAATACGTCTGGGCATGTGTTCATTGCAAGTAACAAGCCATGCATGTGCATCTGCGTAAACATATACACACATATAAACACACATGTCACATGATTAGCTGCTTGAGCTCTAACTTCATTACCATCAGCAAGACTTCTGCACGCTAATCAATTTCCACCATCCAGTAATGGCTTAGCGCACCGTGCTGGCTGTCAGTGGCAGAACAAGCGACAGTCCTGTGAGGTAGAAACACGTGTCTGGCCTGCAGTGGGAGTAGAGGGAATAAAAAGTCTGATTGGAACAGGCGATTTGATGGCCCATTTGCATGAATTTTGCATTCCCAGTGTGTGTTAGTACCACTGCATGTGTGCTGTTTAGCATGTGTCTACCTGGCTGCTCTCCTTTAATAGCAGATCAAGCTGCTGCCTGTTAAGACTGGCATTTTTACAGTCTCGTTTGGCTCTAACAATATCCAGCACAAGCAGACCAGCAAACATCCTGCCATTTCCTCTGTCTGCAACCCCCACTGCCATTTCCCTTCCAGATCTCGTACACTCTCAATGCGCTAGCAAACTTCACAAGTCGTCTTCTGATCAAATGTGTAAAATGGAAAATATATATCATAATACATTTGACACATTTAATTGACACTAAATCAACACTACATTACCCAAATTACAACAAAGGAAAGAAGGATTTTTAAGACTTTTTTTTTATATTAGATGGAGTGGGGAGAGGGGGGCTCTAATGAATGGTAAGCTGAACTATTATTGCACTTTTTAGGCCTGAAATAGCTCGAAACAAATAATCTATTTGTGCATGTCATTTCATATTACTGAGAAAAAGACAATGTTTGGATTTCTTAGATTCAAATCCGGTTTTGGGTTTCCTCTCGTCCACAGTGGATGATTCAACTGAAGTGCTTTGCTAGTTGCCAAAAACGCACAAAAAAATGAGATAAAGTTCCATATTAGTAGTTTTGTTACAACAAATACAGTCTATCTATAATTTAAAAACACATGGATTTAAGAAAAAAATTTAGTCACAAGCCAACCATAGCAGTGCCGTCCTCTGTTATATTTTAGCCAATTTTAAATGCCCTTTCAATGCATTTCCTCTTTTTTTTTCCAAAATTGACTTGCTTTCCAAACTGATAATTACACAGAATAACTAATCATGAATATGATTTAAAAGCTTAGGAGCATGGCAGTGGTGAAATTCTGCAGCAGACATGCATCTTCATATTTGAAGGCATGTTCATAAATACAGGTACCGGTCTAAGGTGTTGGCTATTTCTGCTTGTGTTAGTGCTGTCGTTTGTCCTTTAGTGTTATTCTGCTTTGAATTACTATGTAGTAAAATAATCCACATTGCTCAGAACAGCTGTTTTCTGTGCTTCTTTGTTATTTATTATTTTTCTCCCTGTGCCTTTTTAAAGATTAAATCTGCTGAGTCATAGGCCGTTTAGTGTTGAACAGTTTCATAAACAAACTGTTACAAGGTACAAGGACTGACTTTCAAAATTATAATTTCACATTTATTTGTCACATACAACACCATACATAGTATAACATGTGGTGAAATGTTTACTAAGACAATCATTTAAAAACAATAAAAAGAGGCATGACATCAGTAACTATGTGAGAGACACCAATAGTTAAAAATCAAACATCAAACAAAACAAAAAGTCGGCGATTTTGGGTCAAAGTTGCCATTTTGCTGTTTTACTCAGGTTGTATTTGAAAAAAACTCATCCTAGGGTTTTTATGCCACTGACAGCAAAATTGGTCTGGATGCTCAGGAGACATGTGTGATTAAAAGTTGTGTTATTTCTTCTAATAGGACATTTAATTTGCAGGGGCTGGGCCTCAGAGTTTGGCATCTCGCCATGAAACATGAAAATGATTATAACTCCCACATAAAACAAGATATCAGCACCATAATATGATGCCAGTCCCTTCCTCATCAGATGTACATGTCAATAAATGGTTTATGAATTAGCTAGCTGGAAATTAGGTATTTTACTTAGACACAATCAGGTCAGGCAGCAGAAAACATGTTAGTTAAGAGATCTGGAGAAAATGATTGATTTACGGTGTGACGCGTGACTGTCCCACCATAGAAATCTTCTATATGCCACTATAACTCCCTCAATTTTGGTTTGATCATTATATAATTGACATTATATAATTGACAGTGTCCAATACTGAATGAATTGATGTGATCATTTCCTGTCTAGACCTTAGCTCTGCCCACTTACAACAGGAAGTGCTTTTTTTTTAACAGTGAGCGGTCCTTCTTATCAGGAATTAAACCCAAACTCAGTAAAATCTTTGGGTACCTAAACTAAATCATAGTGAATGATGGTCCGACACCATGAAAAAGGAAATACCTGTAACTAAACTATAAAACTTTGATCTCTACAAAACTTGCTATGGATGATGACAGTTATGCCCCAAAATGTGCTCAATTAAAAAATGGTGGAAAAGATGCAACATGGCTCCGCAGCACACCCTTTATTTTTTTAATCAATCACTGCTGATCATATTGTCATGTCTAGAATGTAGTCAAAGCCTTAGCCCTGCCCCATGGGAACAGGACGTGACATATTTTATAGCCTAAATAACCTGACATGAAGTCTGGCTGCACGTGAGGCTGTGAAAGTGTGGACGGCAGGTCGCCAGAGGACGCGGTGACAAAACAGGCTGAGAGGTACTGTAGGTGTGAGGGCCTCTAACGCTGGTTGGAGCTTTAATCTGGCCTTGGATCTGAAAGGTTTATGTGAGTCAACTCAAATTGATGGATAGTCATTACTAAGTTGCTTTCCATATTTCCACCACTATTCCTCTGGTTACTGACGAGAACAAGCTGAATGATGGGAATCTTTCTAAATTTATTAGAGTAAATATAATTCCCTGTTTCAATTTTATCTGGCTTCAGTAGGTTTAACCTTCAGAAGGCATGTGAAACACAGCAATGCAAACACCTTAGATCCTCAGTTGGGAATAAAAATGGGAATTGCATGGCGGCGCAGTGGTTAGCACTGTGGCCTCACAGCAAAAAGGTTGCTGGTTCGAGGCTTAGAAGGGGAAGGTTGGAACAGTGACCTTTCTGTGTGGAGTTTACATGTTCTCCCAGTGTTAGCATGGGTTTTCTCCAGGTACTCCGGTACTTCCTCCCACCCACAAGACATCCATGTTACCTTAACTGCTGTGATTAATTGATCACTTATCACATGTAAGTTGCTTTGGATAAAGGCTTCTATAGAAAATGGGACATTATCAGTAACCATTTGTACCAGTGTTCTGCTTTAGATAAGACTAATAGATTGTTAAGTGGGTAGACAGAGAGAATTTAAAGCACCATGGTTTTGAGAAAAGAGTCACATGACTTCACTGACAGACATTATAGCTCTTCCTTTACATGAAAGCTACATGTTGGTCAAATGCTGCCTGCATATCTGAAGGAGATGAGGGCAGTAGTGATCTCCTTGCATAGTCCAGCCAATGGGCCACAACAACACTGCCTCCCTGCCTTCACTCCCAGCTCCCCCCACAGTGATGAGCATCTCTGCCACTGGACAAAAAGCTGCTGCAAGTCAAGCATGAAAGGAAGGGGAGTTAAAAAGAAACGAAGGGTGGCAGGAGGTGAATCAACTACAGCTGTTGTGTTCAGTGATGCACTTGTGGAGTCTCTCTGAGTCTATATAAAGTTAAAAAACAGCAAAATCTCTGGTGATGTCATTGTTGATGCATTATATATGAATAGTGACCATGTTTCTATAACACAGCTTTATGAAGGTTTCTGTGGCATTTGGGTTATTGATACCCATTTGATATGTAAGAGAAGTGTTGAGAGACCAGAGAAGTAACCCTGGAGCTTTCTGGGGGTAATTCATCAGAGGCAGCTTCCAATGCTGCCGATTGAAGGTTAGCCTTGAGAGCAGATATACTGTTCCTCGAAAGCAACCCAGAATAATAATCTTAATGTCAGTTGCATTAGGTTGGCAAGTATTCTGTTTTCTTGACAGGAAGTTTTATTAAGTCAGTGACAGAGTGTTTGGCATCATAAAAACGTTATTTATCATGCTGCTCTAAAAACGGGGCGGTTACTTAAAACTCCTCTGCTATGTTGCTTTGCCCTGCCCTCTGTCTCACACACAAGACTTTTTGATTTATGCTATTTTCCTTCCCCGCAACAAAATTAGCCCTGTTCTGTGGAGCCATCTGTCAACTTCGGCTCTCCAGAAAGCTTTTTAAAAAGCAGCTTCAACAGGTTTTTATGGCTCATGCCGAAATCCTTTAACCTTTTCAATCAAAAGTTGTGATAATACTCTAATTATATTCTTGTTTTCTTTTTGCTTTATAATGACAGCATTTCTGATTACATCACAAGCGGGAGTGAAACAGGGACAAGCCAAATCAGCCCCCTGAGGTGATATGGGTTTGCTGGGGAGAGGTGAAATCTAAAGAAGTGGCACGCTGACTGGGACCTCCAGTACCAGATGCTAATGGCTAATCAAACAGGAGGGCTGCTAAACCTCACATGTCTTCTCTCGCTATCCTTCATTCTCTTCTTTCCTCAACTTTATTCACCCAAACTGTCAGAAATAACACACATTATACCTACGGTACCGTATTTTTTGTCACATTAGCAAACAGTTTAATCTCTTTGCAAAGCTTTTGATTTTTCAGCATTGCATCCACAAAGCTTATTTTCACTCACTAAAAATCCACCCCATGATATTCATAGATAGCTCACTGTTCCGTTTAGGGGGAGCAACTTTTGCCCACTCCCTTTGTCTCCTGGCTTTGTGAGGTGCCACAGTTCAAGGGTCAAAGTTCAAAGGCTCTTTGACCCCCAGACCTTTTGAAACGTCACATCCCATCAGTTCTGTGGAGCATTCGGAGGATTTGTATGATAAATCAAAGCCACCCCCCCTTCCACACACACACACACACCTTTTTGTGACCCAAACTCGGCACACCATCCCAGCGTCCCAGCGTGAGTAAATCACAAAATCCAGCATCGAGTCAATCTGGAAAATTAACTCATTGTTGTTTGAGATTTATTGGGGACTTGATCAGGTTAGTTAGCTTCTTTTTTTTTGTAATGACTAAAAGGCTATTCTTTACCGTTAAGTCCCAACACAGTCTCACACCAGGTTGTCTAATAACTAATTTGGTCTGTAAAGCAAAACACTCACTCAGAAATAACAGAAAAGCTTTCTGGGCTGAAACATCATTATCCGCCTACATCTGCCTTTAAATTGATCAATTCTAACATGATTACATTTTGCATGAAAAATTCTCACAAATATAATGTTTGTAACTTTTAGACAGAAGTTATAGTTTTGCAGCACAGTGTCTGAATGAATCCATTTGTAAAAATGTTTTGTTACACGGCTATTTTCAGGGACATGTGGACAAACATGTTGCAAAAAGTGTTGCAAATCAAGTGCAGGATTTTCTGTTCACACCTGGACAACATGGAAAATACGGGAGAAAAACTAACACAGCTGCAAATTTTACAACCAAAAAAGCTGTTAAAGATTTGAAAAGATTTCTAATAGTGTCGCCACATGTTTGATTTGCCATTCATCAAAATATAACCCAAACATTCACAGCCTGGCTAATCTCAAAATAACTTGTGAGAATTATTGTTTAACAATTAGGAAGCGTTTTTCTGCTGCAGACAGCCTGGATTCTGAGTAAATTGGCTTTTTTTACTGTCAAATTGTTTGTGTTTAATGCCTTCCACCCAACAGATTCTTCTGCGGCAATATATTTTAATGATCCGGTCTCGCTTCAGGGTGAAACAGGAGATTCTGCTGAGGAATAGAGTAACATTTAGTGACAGGAAACAGTCATTAGGTGGATTTTAGAAACGGCTGTGTGTGAGCTGCCATTAAAGCAGATGAAGAGCATGAAAGCACATAAAGGAGGGAAAGTTTTTCATTTTCTTTAATTGTTTGACAAAGTGTCTGTATTTTTCTTTTCAAGTTTCAGACATGCAGCACACTCCCCTTACACGGTCTGTGGCCGCCGGCATGATATGTGGGGCACAGTAATCCAGTGAACAAGTTTCAGGACACTCCCCGCTGGTCATAGTCTGCGGTGCCGACCGCCTGTCGGCCAACCTCTGACCACCATCTGCATCCTATTAGAACCACAAGAGGGCCGCTGAGCAATTCACATGAAGAAAAAAAGGCCCACTGCATTCCCCTCAAAGTCATTCTGCATTATTTAATCACAGAGCACACTCCATAAAATTCATGTTATGAACACAGTGGGAGCACATAAAAATCTATTGGATAAATGGACACAAAAGCACAAAGGGTCAGGCCAATGATAGCTAGTTACTTTGTATAATTCTTTAAAAGGTAACAGATAATTTCCTTTCTGGATAATATGCATTCATCGTGCCATGACTCGAGGCCTGATAAAACGGTTTGCATCAATTTATTGATGTATTATTGTAAAACCTGTTTTTGCACAAAAATGACTGCATACTTTTTATATTTCTTCATGTGTAATACCAGTGCCAGCAAACATCTTTATCAAAAATAAAAAAAAACAACATTAAATTAACACAGAATTCCATTGTGAGCTCTTTGGTTGTTTGCATTGTCCAAAGCCTTTTCGCCTTTGCATGGAAACTCTACTCCAACGGCCAGATGACTGCAGAAGGGATTAGGGGTCACAGGTTTAGAGGCCACACAGCGTAACCTCAATCAGTGGTGAAGGAGACGTTCCCAAATACCTAAAACTATCCAGATGATGACCTCTGACCTCAGCTCTGCACTCAACAACCTCTAACTTCAGTGGACGCTGCCTCTGGCTTTGGGCTGGCTAACACCAATGCTCACGCCTCCAGAGATCGGAGCGAGGATTATACTTGGGAACGAACAACACTCTCATACCAATGTTCTGCCTTTTAATACTTAACTTTCTATGATTTTCTCTGTCTCTCCTCGCTTCCATCCCTTCTTGCCTCCTTTCAGGAAGTGAAGTTTCTGTCCTTTACTGACTGATTCATTCCTCTCAGTTGCAGTTGTTAAGTGAAAACATGACCTGTTAGGAGCATACTTACACATCCGGAGGCTGGAGAAACATGCTAATTAGCCCATAGCTGTTTTAAAACGACATTGTGATGTGCTTGTAATGCAGGAAACTGCTTGAGATGGATAAGCATATTTCAGCTGTAAATTAATTCATAGCATGCAAGAAAACAACTGCCAGTCCAGCATAAATATTGACTAGATGTGTGTCCCCACCCAAAAATGGGAATCAGCTGATTGATTTCAGAATAGCAGAGGGCATATTTTCTGAAATGGCTTTTTATCGCTGCCACCGAAAGTCAAGTAAGGAAATCTAATGTCTCTATAATGCAAATACAATCTGAAGGTGCGAGGAAGCCAGAATTCTCCATAAGCAGGCATGCAGCAGCTTCTTAATATGCAATATCATTAAATCAATTTAGAGAAGCCATCTGACCAGAACAGGATATCAGCATGCGCCTCAGAGTGGAAGAAAATTCAACAAGCACGCAGAGGAGCGCAGATTAATTTGCACTAAAATGATCCAGTAAATCATTTCAGCGAGCATTTCCACTTCCTAAGTGAATTATTACCTGTGACAGCAGAGCAGCAATGACAATGTCAGTCTACTTTTGTCAAAGTAAACCTATTTTTACCATTTGGTTTGGCAGAGGAGGCATTATACGTGACATTTTAACCTCGATGCAAACCACTGCAGCAGGCAATACAGCGGCTTCTCGGCTGCAGGATCGGGTGGTGGGTGTGTGTTTGTGTTAGACATCACTCAGGTCCTCTCCAGATTGTTTATATACTATACAGTATATATCTGTGTCTGTAAAAATACACAAAACTGCTATAAACAGACTCCCTGTAGTGCAGTTTTAATTCAGAGGTTAAATACTGGTCTTCTACACTTACCAATTCATGCAAAACAGTTATTTAAAGCATGCAAACCAGATAATACTGAGCATTCAGCAGTAACCTCCAATGTAACAATCCACTATGAGTCTAGTTCTAACAGTTCAGTTTAATTAAAACTTTCTTTCTGCAGCACTTTTCATATAATAGAAACATAGAACAAAGTTCTTTACATCCTCCACCTTGCCATCCCGTACACACACACACACACACACACACACATACAACACTCACATACATGTGCAAACCAGTAAAAACATGTGGCTGAACCCAGAAGAGCCAGGAAACATCATCTCAGCAAAAATCAAGTTTAAGATGTGTACATCAATAAAGTCAAATGGATAAATGAGTTAAAATATTAGCCAAATATAATGTACAAGCTAACAAAGTGAATAAAAATAAATGTAAAGGTGAAGGTAATAAATAAATTATGTACAGATAAGATATGTGAGCACAAACAGGAGGATGCAAATGGAGAGAACAGAATGAATCTCAACTAAAATACGTAAATGAATACAGGTCTATGTAATTAAATCAAAACCAGTAAACAACTGAAGAGGGTAAACATGTATAAACTGATGAAGATATTCTTCATTTCATCAAGTCATTTTAAATTATTTCTAAATTCTTCGTTGGGCAGCTGCACTTTTTTTCCAGCAGCAGAAGTTCAACACAGCTCTGTAACGTGTTACAAACCTCCCTGTGAAACGCTGCATCACACATTCTCTACTCCTGTCCTTTGTGGTGAGCTGAGTCGTTTCGCCTTCAGGCCCCATGCGGCTCTTCACAAAAGCACACAAAGCTGCACACCTCTAGAGCTGCATGCAGACAGAAGCACACCGACCTGCATGGCTCTCATATCTTCTCTGTGCATATTTTACTACAACAGATGGGTGTTAATAGTGCTGGCAAGCCGAATATCATTCAGAAAAAAAGTTGTCAGATTAAAATGTAACTTCAAAGCAGCTTTAAAAAACTGTCAACATGTAGATGTGACAAGTGTGCCCTTATTTTCAGCAGCTGTGACATGAGGAACGGTAATATGGTTTCAAACCATGAATAATCTGTTAAACACACACACACACATATGCATATGTATATATATATATATATATAT
>JBAMHV010000018.1:13264503-13278998 GCA_037177535.1 Pseudomugil gertrudae
TCTAGCTCAGACACGCCCCCTCCTGCAACACCAACACTGCCAGACAAGAGAGAGAGGTGAGTAACAGGAAAAAACATAATACCAATGAGCGAGACCACAACAAAAACTATGTCTGAATGGTCAAATTCTCCACTGAAATTTCATATTGTTACTATAATGTAGTTTTTGTTCATGATTTATTTCATTATTGATCGTTTTATTCATATTAGTTTGAGCAGAAGGTCTCACTAAAATGTCTTTTTTAAGTGTGGCGAGCAAATGAGACAAAACACTGACAAAAGTTTGTAGAAATTTGTAACAGCCGTCCTGCTGCACCATGTTATTCTTCCACAGAAGTCATTTCATGAGTTAACGGTTATGATTAATTATTCTTACCAAAATAGTTTAAACCCTTTTTTCATTGTCGTTAAACAAACGTATTAATTTAAGATGGAACTACTTTTTCCATGGTCAACATTTTTTTAATTTATTAATTAATTAATTATTTATTTATACATTTATTATTAATTTAATCGGTGTCCATACAACTTTGTTGTTAAATAATTTATTAATTAAACTTTTTTAATATCAGTTTAATATTTATTATTTAAGCTAAACGTTTACATTATCTAGCAAATCTTTATAGAGCTTTTTTTCTTGACCTTTTTTAAAGAAACTACACAGTTTTGATAAGTTTCTTCAGTCCAGAAACACTCAAGCTATTTGAAATGTGACACTTAATCAGAACAGTCCTAAAGCTGCAACGGGGCTCAGTTTTACCACATTTAGTCCAGCCACTTTAACCCCCTACCCATATAGATTTACTGAGGATAGCCCATAAAATCTCATATCACTTTTCAAACTGTTATCATTCAGCAGTTGAAATAGGACTCTTTTAATGATACGTATTAAATGGCTAATTGAAGTGTAATGTGCTTGGGTTTTATATCCATTGTAAGTGATAGTGACACGTGACGACATAAACCCACAGACCATTAAACGGGTTCAATGAATTAATTTTAATGCCTGCACATGTAAACGAGTGTGTGCATGTGTGTGCATATACGTTTGCTTCTAAGTGGTTAAATATTCGGAGGACATACACTTATCTGAGCATATTTAAGCAGTGTGTGTATTCTTTGAGTGAGAAAGCGGGTTTGCCTACACTGTGCTTTGAATGTGCTTCTTTGCACATGTTTGCAAGACTGGTTTTGTTTGAAAGCAGTACCAGCCCTGAGCCAGTCTCTGTCTTCCCCTCATCAACCTGCTAATCACAGTGATTAGTGACTCATTTCATCATTACAGGTTTCATACCACACACTGCTTATTCCATTCAGACCCATTACTGGGGAGAACTTCACCCACACACACACATAGAAATACACACAAAAGCCTGGCTGTTGATTACACACTCCTCCACCTTCACCCCTGCAGTCTGCCATCCATCACAGTGCCACAAGGGAAAGAAAGGCAGAGAGGACAAGAGGAAAGGACCGGCGAGAGGAAAAAGACCAGAAGAGTGAGACAAAGGAAGGAGCGACCACGTCTGTCTTTTTACCTTGAGCTGGGCCTCTCTTAATCCCTATTGTGCACACTGCACACTTGTGCACACACACACACACACAGACACACACAGGCAAATCCTCACAAACAGAACAAGACATGTGAAACCAGAAAGCCTAAAAGGTAACCACTTCCTCAAAGGGCAGCAAGGGTGCAAGTGTATGCGGCAAGGTGCAACAAACGCTACACAAAACTATCTTTGCGTGTGAAAGTGTTGCAGGCTACATGCACAAACATGCAGATATGTTCTTAAACACATAGTGGCACAAAGCAAAAGCAAAAATAAATCCTGCAAACTGATTCCTGCATAAATTGTTTTGTTAATATTGAAAATCTTTGTTCCAAGCTTTCAGGGACATGTGTCTGTTAGGCTACCGACCAACTTTAAGTGCTTAAATGGGTACCTGTTGTGGCTGAAAGACAGCAATCATTAACAAAACTACAAATGTTCCGAGTCAGAAAGCTAAATAATGACCTGAAACTCTGACTTAACTTTTAAAAAAGCTAAAAACTAAGAAACTGTTCCAGTTTCATCTCTTTTACAAGATGTTTTCATACTATCTTTTGAAACATTTTGATGGAAAATGTCATGCAAATGTAACTTTGCTAGTGGGTCTGCAAGGCACAACCAAATGTCAAACGTTACAGATTTACGTGCACAGATGATTCAGTGCTTTGAAGTTCACCAAATGCCTGTAGCAAACATCTTCTCAGCTAAAAATACATCACTAGAAACTTCTGCGCCGTTATTGAGCGTTACATGCAAAAGCATCAACTGGCTTTGCACGAGTGGGATTGTTTAAACTCTGCTGTTCCACCGTCACTGGCAGAGCCAAAGTACTTATTCAGCTTTCTTTGATAGCTGGTTCTACATCTGTATTTCGATGGCACCTTGTCCAACTTGCTCTGAATGATCCAGCCAGGCGGACAGTACAGTGAGCCGATTGCTCACCTTGTGCCAAGACACTGTCAAAATAATAATCCTGCCCCAGGTTAGAGTACATTAACACTCTCTTTTATGAGGTAGTGTGTCCCCTGGGTAAACCTTCAGAACAATAGAGACTGTTTCCAGAAGGGTCTGAAGCAAATAAAATCAGCCTGTGGGGACGTTTCACATGGCATTAAAACCGAGCTCCTGTAAGTTCTCAGCAGCAGATCAGTTTAAAATCTAATGCTCTGAATCCCTGCTCTGTATATCTTTGGCCACTGAATACCCGCACATAAAATAAGAATAAGGCTTCAAAGGAAATGTAATAGCCATAATCTGAGAGGGCCACTACACAAACCAGGACGAGAACAGGTGTGGGAGAAAGATACTAAGACGAATAAACCAAGTCTAGACTTTGGGGACAAGGCTATAGAGTTGTAAGGAACTAATCCTAACCAGACCAGCTTCAACTGTCTCCAACCAGAGCCATAACAACGAAGGGATTTTTAACTATGTGTGTCAGAGGAGGAGGGGACTGGTTCGCATCATGTTCCGACTTTTGAGAAAAAAAAAAGACAAAAAAGGTGGTGGCTGTTTCTGCAGAGTCTGCAACCTCTCCCCTTCACTACCATGATATGTGTGTAAGCCTGAACCCAAAGGTTGGAGTGTGTGTAGGTGTGCGGTTTGTGAAAACCTCTCACCATATGGGCTGATGTACCAGGTGACCCAGTAGACTGCATTAGTGGGGGAAAGAGATGCACAACAAGGACTCATCTGTTTCCACATCTGTAGTGCAGACTATGAGGGGGTACCAGTGGAGATAGATAAGATGCAATTTTCCAGCTTTATCCTCCTTTTCTCGAAGAAAAAGCAGAACACATCACTGCACATTCATGCAATCCTTCCTTCTTCTTTTTAACCTATTTCCTGTGTGTTTAACCTTCATTGCACTGTGGATGTTGACTTGGAACAACAGCAATGTTAACACATTGTCTACCAGGATGCTTAACATTGGTGTGGTTGTTAGACAATGCATCCACCAGAGGACAGTGCAGAGTTCAGACTTCCCTTCAAGTTCTGAGGTCCGTTTCCAACAACAGCAAACAGGGCGATGGTTCTCCGTACCCATGCACTGGTGAGGTAACTTTGTAGATGCATTATCAGTTCCATGCATATTTGAGCAGCCCCTCATTAAAATGTTCCACCATTTCTGTTGTTTTTTTCTACTTTGTTCATACTCGTTGCACATAAGCTCCACGGCACTGCTTCATTTGCTGATAGGGTGACTTGTAATTTGTAGCAAAAATGAATACAAAGCATGGACAAAAGACTGTTTATGTGTGCTTAATGTCTTTCTACAATTTGGCAGAAAAACATTTAAGTGACTATGTGACGAATCTTATCTCCGCCACTTGTTTTGGGTATCTAAAGCCAGAGGTATGTGTCTGTAATCCCATTAGTTTCATACTTTGATCATTTAATTTAAAAAAATATATATTACTGTCCCCAAAAAATGCTGACATGCCAAATGACATTTTTCATTTGTTTTCTTTTTCTTTTCTTTTTGTATTGTGAACGTGAAAGTGTTTGGGTGGAAGGAGGAGAACACTGATGGGATTATATTTAAATGAGAGATCATTTAAAACAACAGTTTCCGCTTTCCTTTCATTTTTTTTAACTGATGCTTCAACTTAGATCTTATTCCTTTCATACTTCTACTCCTGCAGTTACCCCCATCCATTCTGAATGGTTGAAGTAAGGAGTTCAAATTATACGGTTAGGGTTGTAAAATACAGTATGTACATAGATAGATTTGTCAGGGTGTAGTTCACCTCCCTCCTGATAGCAGCTGGGATGGGTTCCAGCCAATGGTTCCAACCTTCCTCATGACCCTTAATTGCAGTGAGCAAGCATAAAAATAGATGGACCGGTGTGTGGTAAGAAGTAAAAATACTGAGGGGTCTTAGTAAGTCTAACAGTAACCCATACAAACCAACAGCTTAGCCAAACATTGCCATCTTATCATTTCTAATTTCTTATTTTCTGCAGTAATTTATTCATGCTGATTCTGTCCAAACAGCCTGGATTAGGGGTCAGGGACCAGCCTCCAAACAGCCTGCCTGTTTCATATCAGCTGATCTTTGCATTAACAGCAATGACGACATGTGTCACACCAGCTGTTGTTTGAAAAGGAGCGATCCACTGAACAGGTAACTAAAACACTGATGTGTAAAGGTACAACATTGATCTGTCTGACAGTTTAATGACTTAGGACAGCCATGAGGCGCAAAACACAAAGTGTGTATGCAAAAAAATGTAAAATATGTTTTGTGAAATTATTTAATCTGTTGTTGTGACTTGTTATGTCATTTAAAAATGTGTATATTTGCAACGCAGTGTTTCCCTTTGTTCTGAGTGTTGAGAAAAAGGAGTGACTGGAAACTGGCAGCAATGCAACCTCATGATTTCTATCTGTGAATCCATAAAAAGCATGTGGAGATGATACTCTAACCTTACAAATTGATCTGTATCAATGCATCCTTCTTTTTTTGCTGCATCTTCAAAGCAGTCGCTGAGCTTAAAGCCAAACAAGAAGTCCAGAAAGCAGCCCGTTGGCAAACAAGCTGAGGAAGAGGAGAGGAGGAGGAGTAAGAGGAGGGCTGTGGGAGCTGAGTGGGGTAAAGAGAATGGGGGCATGTTTACCTCTGTTCTCTTGGGGCACTGCTTCGGAGTCGAGAGGGGGCTTCAGGGAGGAGGGGTGGTTCCTACTGAGAGGGATGGGGGAGTTGTGGAGAATACTTTTGGAGCGGTGGAAAAGACACATGTGTGGGGGAAGTGAAGCTTTTTTAGTCCTCCACTGCACTCTTGTAAGTAGTTTTCTTTTTTTTTTTAGAGGATTCAATAAAATATGAGAAACTTTAGAAGGTTTTTGCCACTCTTCTTAACAATTAAAATCCCATGCATGGAAATGTTGCTGAAGCATATTGCTTCTCAGCACTACATTTATTAAAATGTATAGACCGTGGGCTCAATGTGATGGGGGAAAGGGGGCTGGGGGGTAAATTTATTTAGCAAAGTGTGAAAATTATTTAAAATGAAGATATAAGAATCCACAGAAAACACCCCATTAAAACCTTAGCTTCTGGTAACCCTGCTTAAACTCTGTTTCTCTCACACACATGCAGAACCCACACACACCGTAGGCCAGTGCCAACAAAGAGAGGGGGGCAGCAAAGAAGTGAGGGGAAAAACAGGGAGAAGCAGGAAAATCCACGCTTGACTAATTCTTATATTTAGGCGGTAGTCCCTTCCCCTCCCTCTCCTCTGACCATGTGAGTATCTGTATGTGTGTGAGAGCGAGAGAAAGAACTGGCACACTCTAACCTTGACATTTCAGCATTATGGGGGCGATGAATGGAAATGACCGCATTGGAAGGAGGCGAACGTGGGGGAGGGCCAGTATACAAACATAACAGATGCTATCTATCTATCTGTATTATTGATATGGATCGTAAAAAGCCCGTACCTGCTATGGGTGCAGTTTTGTGTTGGTGTGTTACTGTGTGAGTTCAAAGTTGGCGGCAGCAGCAAGGAGGCAGTGGGATCTAAACAGCCTGCCGGTTATTTAAAGGCCTCGGGGCCTGTGCTAGATTGATGTTGTTTTCTTTCAATCAAGGAGCCGTGTGGGACGCACTCATGCTGCAGACTGAGCATTTAAACACATTTTATTGCTCTTATAGGGAGGACGACAGGCCTAGACACTGTGTCTGCATCTCCCCCTCTCTCTGTTTTCATGCTTTAATCCCATTAGAGATAACTTTTCTTTATAAACTAACAACACACCACTCACACCAAATATCAGCTTCTTAAAAGAGCAACACAAAATCCTGTGTGTGCAATTGTAGAGCAGTTGACACTAAACTCCACCATGGTTTTTCACAGCTACATTATATCACAAAGGACAGTATTACTTTCACTGTGGAGGAACATTGATAGTGATTACGCAAGTCTGCCTCATAAATTGACGTTCTATACATCTTGGAGATTTCCACTGCACTTGCCAAAACGTCTGTTATGATTACTACCTGTCCTGTACGGACAAGTTGTGGGTTGTTTTATGTACGGTAGTGCCACACAAAGGGAACTTTTTATGCACCACAAACCCTGCTATAATCTGCATTACAGCTTCATGCTTGATTAAGACTGAGCTGGTTAAGTAGCCCTTAAACAAAACTCCATAAGTGGAAATGTTACTGAGGCAGCCTTGTAATTATTAAAATGACCTGCCTAGACCATTTATGTAAAAGGACAAGATGATCTTTAAAACAGAAACACACTTTCAACTGTCTGAAGGTAGAAAATAATCAGTAGTTTATACTGTGCGTGTTTTTTACTGTGTCTTAAGGCCAGTATAATTTGGAATAAGTCAGGACACAACTTATTTTAGAGCTATTTGTAAAATGTTTCTTTATTTTCCCGTCATATAGGCCAGCAGAGGAACATCTGCTAATCTATTCTGAATTATATCTGTAATTTTCTATGCTGTTTGTAGGATTCAGTCTGAGATAAGTGGACATATCCAAGGGAGAAGCTCAATACTCCAGGAATGAAATGTCCAAACTAACACTTTAAATATAGGAAATCAGCACATCACCCCGTAACTCTCCTCTCACGTGTGTCAAACTGAAAGATACCATAGAGACCTTAGTCTTAGACCTTTACTCACTGCTTTTCATGAGCCAAAGAAGTCTGAACTCCTGTCAGCCAGGTAGGGCTCAAACTGACAACCTGAGCTTTAACTGTGTGTACTTGTGGGGAACATCTTGTTAATGTAAAGCTAAGTTAAATAAATTCATTTAGTTTTCTGGCTGCTGCACTGAAAAAAAGACCTAACTTTCAGTCCATTTAAACATTCCCATTAAAGAACTAGAAACAGCTGTTCCAATGCAAATATATTATGCAGAAGGTGTGTTTGTTTGGTTAATAGGGGCCTAATAATATCAAGTGTGGCACTGGATTACCCAGCTGTACCAACACTAGATCTCTTTACTCACATAAATGCCATGATAAACATTCAGTAAGCCCACCTTACATATACCTTCAAAACGTATCTCTCTATATATATAGATAGATAAAGATTAAAGAAATCTTTTTCCAAATCAACAGCATATATTATCACTCAGTGATAGTAGCTGAATTTGTTATTGGATTGATGCTGCAGCCGAGATAAATCACTTTAAACATGTTCACTTGAAAGCAGTTTTGTTTGCTTAGGATGTCACAATTTATCAAGTCACATTTTTGCCACATAGAAAAATGAAGGTTGTTTTAATGCAAACAATTCAATAATGAAAAAAATACATCAGAAACAATGATAGTACTTGTATACAGTGGCAGTATTTTTGTTCTTCTAAATTTCATTATACCCCCATGGGAATATATGAAACCTCAAACGTATCTGAAATTGAATCAATCAGCCTTCGTAGGTGAAACCACACTCAGACGACTGAAAGATTTTCTCTACATGATGCACCTGTAAGTTTGCAGATGAGACGTCATTTAAAATGTTTCCACACAGTTTAAAGCGATACCACATACGTCTCCGTACGTACAAATTGATGCGTCTGAGTCGCTGCGATGACAAACTGACATGCACAATCCTGGGGCATTATTGATTTTTGCAACAAAAAAACAGCACTTCACAAACTAGCGTTCCAGATGGATGTCAAATTAGCCTCTTTTTTTTTTACAAAGTATGAAAACCTTTTCTGAACTTCTGTGTTTCACCACTGTGATTTCAGGTATCTGTGACACAGAGGCTAAATGAGACTTGTTACTATTATCTAACACCTTGCCTTTTTACAGAGCTGCATGTTAGACATGGTGGAAAATATCCTGAATAATGTTTGGTGCTGGATGAAACACACACACCCACATATACACACACATATGCACTTTTGTCACAGTAGTAGCATCTTTGCCTTTTTCTTTCTTTTCTTTTCTATCTATATTTCTATCCTATCTATAAATCTATTGATGTACTAAATTGTTGGAAGGCTGACTCAATATACAAGAAGAAAAGCTTTTTTAAGGGGGGTGCATGCACATGCAGTCTATGCATCTTTATGTGCATGTGTGTGTATGACGTGTGCATGCAGCCATGCATCTGGCTGGACATTTCTCTCTGAAGCCACCATGCACCATCTCTTTTCTTCCATTCGCATCTCCTGTCCTCCCTCTAGATCTGCAGCGCTGACTCGTTAATGTTTAATGCTCACTCAGGAAGCAGACGCACTCAGCGAGGCTTGCACACACACACAGTTACACACTTCTACATCCCCCTAGCGACGCCATCCTCATTACCAGCCTGAGGTTTGACCTTTCACCCCTCGACCAGATGGCTGATGTTTTCATTCTGTTGGGAGAAAAAACGAACCAGGAGTGGCTCAACATTGCACAGCATCACAAGAAGAGAAGAAGAACAAGTGTGTTGGAGGATGATGGGTGTGTTTGTCTATCAACAAGGGGATCAAATAGATGCTGAATCAGGCCTGAACACAGGTTTATATGCTTTGGGAAGAAGTTCATGGAGCCAGAAGGCCAAAGCTGAATTTTACAAGTTCTCAAATAAAATAAAAAACACAGCTTTTTGTTTTACTTTTCACAAGTTCAAAAAACAGATTCATGTTGACAACTTTAAAACCTCAATGTGGGCTTAGAAGCCTGTGTAAAAGCATCCCTGTGAACTATTACTTTCTCCACTGGCCTGAGGGCTTCACTGACTCCAGAAACTGTGACAAAGTCCAGATCAAGCTGCAGTCTTTTACCACTTTACACATCAAAAGATTCCACAAATCACCCAGTTCGGACAAGGGGCAACATTTGCATGGGATTGAAAGTAAGCAGGCAGCAATGGGTGAGGGGTGGTATTGTTAGAAAGAATGTGTGTGTGCTGTGAGACCGAGACAATGAGTGAAAGCAGGCCTGTGTACGTGCCTGAGCACATGTGGGTGGGGGGGTTACTTGTGTGGCAATGGCTCCCTCAGGTGGTGGCAGGTCATAAAGGGGGTGCTGGCATCTGTATGACCATGCAGTGAAGTAGTTTTTGTTTTTTAACTCTGCATCATATATCCTAATGAGGCTCTTCGTGAGGATTGGCCCCCAACTTTGAGCTAAGAAAGTCACAAAAATAAAAATATTACTGCATATGGCCCTAAAAAAGGAAATAAAACATCAATGACCAGACAAAGGAAGATTATGAATAAAACATCACAAATTCACTGATACCGGGGCAACAGAAAATGAATTTATAACTCAATATGAGATGATAGTAGTCAGCTGGAGGCTGTGCACATATCAAAAGAATAAAATTTGTCTCTCAAAAGTCCAGCGATAATGTGGAAATACCCAGCTGGAATTGCTTTTATTCCCTTTACAAGGCAAAGCAGAACAAAAGAAACAGCAAAGGCTTCCTTGGAATAAGAAAAGGCCAAAGAATACTTGACAGAATATGACGGAGATATGCCTTCCATGTAATTAGCAACATTTTAAAGAGAGGATCATTTAAGAGCGAGGCGTTCTCGGTTTAATTCATCTCACACACGTCAGGAAATGTGGACTTACAATGTTGGAAAAGATACATTTGTTCATGCTGCTGTTTTCCTTTGTGGTAACAGGAGATTAAAATAATGTTTTATTTGGATTAGGTTTAAAATGCAGGAAACAGCGAGGTACCTTCTTTTTGGAGGGGCGCTTAAGTGCTACACTGAGGCATCAAACAGGATTTACTTGTATGACATGACTTCTACACTGCCAGTGTTAACACTGATAAGTAAGACAGCTTGTGGAGGCCCAGATAAAATGAGTAAGATCAGAAAATATCCCTTCAAGATAAAGTGGGACACTCCTGAGTTTTAAAGACGACCCAATAAAATGCTGGATGAACTGTTCTGTCAAATAAAACAATACAACACAAAGTAATACCAGAATGGAGCTGCAAAGACTGTATGTATATACTATAGGTCTGATCTGCTTACATACTTAGTTAATTCACTCATATAACCGACATAAAGGCCTTCCACACACACAACAGCCTTGTATGTGTAATCATCTCCATCTTCCTCCTGCTTCCTCTTCGTTCTGTTTCAGACATAAATATAAAAAATAATCCTGGCACACACCAGAGCAGGCCTTCCTCCATTGCTGCAGTGCATTTATGTGCATGTCAGAGCACAGCACGTGCAAAATTTACTTTTTGCTTAAAAATGTCAAAGGGATCTTGAAAGACTTGCACTTTTTTTTTCCACTATTAGAACATCAGTAGAAATCATTAAATGTGTACACAGAGAAGACTGCTTCTAACACGGAGGAGGGGGGGCAGCTGTTTAGTCCACTGATGACGGTGTGTTCTCACTCGAGTGGCAACCGATTATGGAGAGCACAGAGGAAACACTGGATTTTATTCCCAACAGCAAAAACATGGTAAATGCTGATGAACAGTCATCAATACGACACTAAATTAAGTATCCATGTTGCCATCCAGTTTAATGTAGAGCTACAGCTAATGTTTGTTATGCTAATTAATGTTAACAGACTAAGAGACAGGGATTGGCAGGGTTGCCGAGGGTAAATTAATAATTTGGAAGATATCATATAATATTAAATATTATATATTGCTCTGATCAGGGCAAACTTGTAGCTAGAAAACAGAAAACATTCAGTCAGTAACACAAACAGATCACTTACACACCACACGGTGTCCTGCAGGTTAGTTAGAACAAAACTATGTTAAATATTAGAAAAAGCTTTTATAATGTATTATTACTGTTTTACAGTTCAGAGTGGATTGTTCATTATAAAAGCAGAGAAGTCCGAAAAACAGATTAACATTGACGTCTCCGTATGAGTATAAAAACACCTGAAGATAAAAAAATACTTCATTTATCCCAGAAAATAGTTTTAGTGTTGTCATAGATTTTTTTTTAATGTAATCATTTATAATGATTAGAAGAAGATGCCTTGTTCCAGAGGGGCATGAGAGGCATTATCTCAGTACCTTTCTGTCTTGCTTTAATGTTGAAGTCTCTCCCCAACTCTCCGTTGTTTCTTCTTCATGTTGTGTAAAAGATGTGAGAAATATTTTACTGTTTTCAGCAGCTTGTGCAGCATTTTTTTCTAGACAATCAGCTCCAGTGGCTCGAAGTTCTCCCCAGCACAGAATCAGGTTCTGGTTCCAATGTGGCCTCCCCAGCAGATAGCCACCAAGCTGACTACGCTTTCAACAACATTTACAGAAGATGTGCAACATCTTGGTTTATACAATAAACGAGCTTAGTCCTCTCGGCCATGCTCTGTCCCTTTTTTTCTGTGCTGCATTTCCAGTGTCTTGTATTCCTCCACCACTTCCACCTCTTCTCCCAGGATGGAAACAGTGTTTGGTTCCTCCTGAAGGCAGCAAGCATTTCATCAAGGTTGTGCAACTGAACAATGTACTGAACGATGGGCTTGTAGGTGTAGGAAAAACCAGATTATGGTCTGATTTTCTTAAAGGAAGTAAGAAGCTGTGTGCATTTTTATCATTTTCATAAAATAAGTCCAACATCTTAATTTTCCTGGTGAAACATCTAAAAAATGGTGGGAATGTTAGCAATGCTGCAGAGAGGAAGACATTATTGAAGTCTCCAGTATGTGTTTGCAGTCCTGTCTTACACTGTCATGTCCAGGTAGCCATTGAGCAGATACATAATTAGGATTTGCTACGTAGGTAATGGTGATAGCACCAGATTATCCTATACAGCACACTACAAGAGATAATCTTTTCCAGTTTGCAGCTTTCTCTGTGCCTGCATTTCATTTAGTCGGCCAGTCAGGCAGCGTGTCTGATGGTACGTCATGACTCAGTGTGATACACTGGAAAAGCATCAGGTCTGCTTATGTTGACCTACAACCGTTATGTGTGTTTAATATGACCTGATTTTGGAGATTTCTTTCTGTGTGTGTGCGTCTCTTTTTCTTTAATCAGAGTGTGAGTGAAGCAGAACAGTTCAGAGGTTTGGTCTTTGTGCCGCCCTGCGTCGCTTGAGGCTTGCACTCCTGCAGTATAAATAACCAAGTCCGGATGTTTTTTATTTTTGTTTTTTTTCCCCTACACAGGATGGATTACAATGAGTATCTCTTCATCTTACTGTAATTGTCTCCTCTCACATTACCACCAGAGGACCACCTCAGTTCAGGCTTACTTAGCTGGATTAAAACCACCCACCACTGCAATGACTTCTGAGTATAGAGTGACTGTCTGCTGTGCCTTTTGATGCACAAAGCCTCTGTGGTGGGAACAGGAGAGCTGCCATCTTAAAAAACAATAATTCACCAAGACTCACCTCCATTTTTTTTCCCACCTTTCAGATCTACAGTTATCTCACTTTATATTGCTTCATATCTTCGATTATGAGTTTTCTCTTTAGTTTAATTGCTTTCTTTTCTTGCTCATTAAAGCAGCACAATAGCATCGAAACATTGCTGTAATTATTTAGCTACATACTCATATTAAGAAATTATTTCAACTTTGTAACAAAAGATAAAAATCCTAAGGAATAAGGTACAGACATGAGCCTTTTGAGCAAATACTGGAAATCTCTGTTTACTAATTTAGCAAATAATGGGTACATAATCACACCTTTATGTTCATATTTAGATCAGTTCTTCCTCTGATGTGCAGCATGATAGAAATATGCCTCACACAAGCCCTTCTACAACAGAACAGATGTCATTGTTAAGTCTATCATTAAAAAGCTACATCATCATCATCATCATCATCATCATATGAAGGAAGGGGGGGGGGGGTCAGATGGAGCAGTTTCAGCTATGACTGAGATCAGCTGTCCACTTTTCTCACCTCCTCGTTCAGTTCAAACTAAAACATGACATGAACTAAAAATGATCGTAGTTTGAGCTGAAATGTTTTCGTTTCACAATGCCAGTGTAACACCAGGTTGCCATGGTTACGGGTACGCGCTACATGTGGGAATAAAACTTTGTTATGGACATATTCTTTTTGTATTCTTTTGTAAACTAACATGTTTTCAAGGTAAAGTTTGCAACCCTCCCGGGTCTGTTCCAGCTTAGTTCGAACATTAGGCGTACAAAAGCTCGGGAACGTTTGAAATGATCAATAATCATAAAAATATTTCATTATTGATCATTTAAAATGTTCCCGAGCTTTTGTTACAAATTATCAATTATACAGTCAAATGTATAAAAGGGAGGATGTGTTCCTCTGTCCAAAACTTTGAATCAACTTTGCTTTTTATAAAATAACTAGTTCATATTTTTTCTAACTGGTTGTAATATGTTCCCATTCTGAGCTGCTGGGTCAAATGTGATGAGATAGATTTGAATTAGACATGAGTAAAGTTGGTTTGTAACTGGTTTTCTAACACTGTCCCTGAAAAAAGCCCTCTGTAAACAGCAGTGCTCTCTGTATGCATCCTGTGAGGGTGTGCTGGTCCCTTCTGGTCAAATAAGGAGTTACGCCCTGACAGTGGGATCCAAATCTCACTATGCTCAGTGATAAAAACCCATTATGTATCATCATGAATGAGAACTGGTATGACTTCGTCCATACCATTAAAATCTGATAAGATATTTTATTATATATGTTTATTTCTATCTGCACTGTGTCCTAAGCTTTGCTGCACAGTGATTTAACACTTAACCAGTGGCAGTCTCTGGTGTTTTATGTTTTTTAAAGGGTTACTAATAATTTCCTGTTTTAATTGTACAAAGGTTCGATCTGATTGGTGTTTTTGAGCACAATACTTATCACACAGGCTCAGGAAAATAATTAAGATTAAAAGCCACCGACAGCCAGGACAATAGTGCAGGACAACAGTTTTGGGATAAACTACCCACAACTCTATGTTGTTCTTTCACACAGTCACAATACTTATTCAATACTGAGTAACTCTGTTAAGCTTATCACAGTGAAATGTCCTGCATCCAGGATGTGGTAAAGACACCTATTTTC